>AYEL01068732.1:0-26488 GCA_000484575.1 Olivierus martensii | reverse complement strand
ACTGAAAACAATTTTTTTTAATCAAAATGACTTAAAATATTTTCATAGCGGATATGAATGAATTGTTTAATATTTATTATTATATTTAAAAATGATCAAACACAAAACAAAATACTTTTTTTATATATATTTTTAAGCCCCTTTCCAATCAATCAAATTACTAAGGAGCAGGGGGCCCACACCAGTGGAGGGAGCTGGATGGTGAAGGGCGGGCCCGGAACCTCGAAAAAACTTTGTATCAGATTCCGGGTCTAGCATCTGACGAAAAGTTTTTCGGGACACAGTCCTCCTGCGTAGTACGCTAAAGCGTTACCACTCAGCCATCCGGCCGCCAAAACAAAATGCAGTACTGAACTCTAGTGATTGGAAAGTGGTGTCATCTGTTGACAAAAAAATGTTTAAATGAAAAAAATTCTCAAATATTATCCTAGTATAAGAAAGCATTGTAGGAATGAACCTTTGTCTTATGACACGCTTATGAGTTTTTGATTTCGGTTAAGTTCTCGATTTTAAGGAATCTAATTCCGATATTATGTGAGGAACTTGATGAGGAATAATAGCATATAATAATTATGATATTATTATTATATAAAGTGACCAGATATTTTATGTAGGAATGCGGGACATGTCGAAATAATAATAAAAAATAACGCTTAATACGTTCGTGAGGATACCATTTTCTTAGTTTATTTATTTGTGCGTCATTAAAATATCTTGGATCTATCTTTTATGCGTTTATTAATACAAAAATTATAAAAAACACATACTTCTAATAAATTAATAAAAAAAATTAAAACATATTCTTTTCATAACAAAAATTAACTACACAGAAAATAACAGTCTCAATACAAGAAATATCAAAAATGACTGTATAGATACAACTATCAATATAACGAATATTAAATAAATAATTACATTATTTATGCATTTTTTCGCAGAGTGAAATTTTTAACAAATCTTCATTACTTGAACTATTCTTATAAAATTCTTTACAGGAATTGGAAAAATTGCACTTAACTTGCAACATTGCTTTCAACGTTTCTACGCTCAGTGGCGTTTTTTCTTTTAATTATTTGAATTTTAAATCGGTTATTAGTTATTACCGATTTAAAATTCAAATGATCTTCTGTCAATTCTGTAACAACTATTCTGTCATAGAGTATCATTCGAAAGGAATAAACTATATATCCTAGAATAAATATTTGAAGTTCATATTTTTATGAGGAAATCATGGATGAATGACATATTGGATAATAGCATTAAAAAGTTAAATTTGTCTAATTTAATAAATTAAAATAATTATTCTAATCAAAAAGTAAAGAAGATTAAATTGTCGGGCGATTGGCCATTTGAACGCTTCGGCTTTTCACCCTGGAAGATCCAGGTTCGATTCTTGGGTCTCACCCAGGTCCCACTACTCTAGCAGATCTCTTTGACAGATTAAAGCTCTAGATAGAAAGTACCGCATTCCTTTTCCCCGGTTGTTGCCGCCGTTTATGGCTGCCCATTGGATAGTGATACGTCACGTGACTCACTCCGCCATTTTTCGTTCTCGACCACACGAAGCTCTCAATGCTAAATACGGCAAATCATACTTTATCGTGTAATGAAACAGATAGGTTTGCATTATATAAGTAAATTTTAATATTACTATCCATTTTTAATCAATTTTACTTGTTGATAGAATAAAGAAACTGGCTTTATTTTATTAAATTTTCTAGATACCTGTTAATGTAGAGTTTTGGGTTCTAATTATTTTGACTAAAATTAATTCATATAATAAAAATGAATTATAGTCAAGATAAAATCAGAATTATATATACTTTTAAAGGATAGTAGTTATTTCCTGTGGTTGGTAATTAATAAAATTTTTAATAATTATGTCTTTTTTTCCTGTTTTCTTGGATAACTGTTACAAATTAAGAAGAAAAATTTGATTTTACCTATGGATTTAAATTCATATTTTGAGAACGGAAAAGTATTTTTAAAATGTTTGATTATATAATTTTAATAAAGGAAATTGTATATCAAAATAGAATAGATATATTATATATAATTATTTCTTTATATTTAATCATTTAGCATTCTTCTACCATTATTTTATTCATAGAATAGAAATTAAATATATTATTTTGATCAATAAAATATGTTAAATCTAAGATAAAGTAATTTTTTAAGTTAACAAAAACAAATAATATAAAATATAACTCAATATAAATATATATTATTATAAAATAGGCTCTTCTACTTAATGCAAAAATTCAGATATGGATTACCCTATGTCATAATGCAATTATACAAAATTCATCACAATAAGTTTCTGGGAGTAAATATTCAATTGATAGCATAAATTTTACTTTGGAAAAATAGCTTTAGAAAATTTCACATTGGTTTTTGTTCATTCATATCATAGACTACACATTTTGCTCAACTAGGAGGTAGCTTTATAATACATATTTTGAATTTTGTATTAGTGATTTTTCAAGAATTTTAATTTGTGTTTTAAATCAATTCAATCTTTCAATAAAATATACAGGAAATAATAGTAATTTGGATTTTTATATATTAAATTTGAATATTTCAAAATATAGTAAAATATAGTATAGTATTAAAAAATATAGTATTTTTTAATACTATACTCAATATAGCTTTTTATTTTGAATTTTTATACTTAAAATATTGATATAAGATGAAAAATAATTTCAGAAATTAAAAAAAAATTCTATGTAAAAACTATTGCTAAAAATTTCATTATATTTTTCTACTTCTGAGTGTTTTTATTTTCTTTTGTATTCTTACAAAAAAAAAAGTGTGCATATGATTAAATCAAAGCATTTGAACGATTTAAATTAACCCATTAATTTCAATTTCATTTTGTTTTTTCAACCAATACCAAAAGTAAAGCAATCACGTTTTAACGTGAAGATTCAATTGCCACTTAAATCAGGAAGGACAAAAATGGCGGCGAGTAAGCAGACGACGCTAGTTTGCGGTACTTTCTATATACAGAGCTTTATAACAGATAGGTTGCCGATGACATCTGTTAACAAACAGAAGAATTCTATTAATAATTTTAAATTAAATTTAAAATTATGTTGATCGCTCATTTCAAATACTTATTGTACAGTAGAATTTCGATTATCTGGAATTGAATTTTCCGGTTTGCGGATTAATTCGCGAATTGGAAGAATGTTCAATTATCTATATTTTATCATAGATGTCATAGCTGAAAGATTTATAAACTTTCTAGTTTCGTAGTTTCATTTTTTATAATATCCTAGATAATTGGCCATTCAAAATTAGAATTAAATAAAAAATACCATGTTGAGTATCCCATTCCGAAATCCGTAATTTCGCTTTTACATCTAAATTATGACGAAATAGTACGCGCGCAGCCATGATGCATTGTCGTGATTTAGTAAACAAGCATTGTCAATGCGACTACTTATTTTCTGTCATATTTTTTATATGTCGTTTAAAATGTCATAAAGGTTTGAAAATGGTAATTCTGGAATGTTTCGGATAAGATTTTTCCAAAGATATTAATTCATTTTCATTGTTGCATTTATATTCTTGTTCTTTATGTCAAATAAAAAGGAATTTTTCTAAAAGTCTGAAAATTTTTTCACTTCTCTTCAGGTTCAACTCCACTATATGTATTCCAAAATCCGGAAAAATCAAAATCTGTAATATTTCCGGTTTCAAACATTCTGGATTGGAAATACTCAACCTGTAATACAATAATTTGCTTTTCATTGTATATATACGCAACCCTCGTATAACACGGTTTCACTCTAACACGATTAGAAAATTGCGGATGCCTCATATAACACGGTACTTCTATATCACAGGTTTTACTTAACACATTTAGAAATTTTCATTTACAATACAAAACATATTCATTAATTTTATTAAATCCACACTATGGGCATACAATACACAATCATTGGGCAAAGAGAGCTGCAAAATTGTTTATCCCCATACCGTGAAATTTACAACATTACTTGTAGGACAAGTAAACAAACCATGATTACAGATTTTGGTAAAGAGAACAGAAGAAAAGTTGTAGCAGGCTAGATTACAAATTTTGCAAAGAGAGCAGAAGATACATTAATTAAATGTGGGAAAAAGTTTAGAAAGTGAAGTTGATATTGTTAAAAAGAAAAAAATTGCATAAAGTTCAGAAAGTGAAGTTGATATTGTTAAAAAGAAAAAACCATAAAGTTCAGAAAGTGAAGTTGATATTGTTAAAAAGAAAAAATGTTCTCATTTTAACTAAACAACGGTAAGAAAGATATAATTATTAAATAAATGTTACATAGGCTGTATACTGTTTTCTTTCATTTTGTTTTACGTATATTATTTTTTAGAATTTTACGTATATATTTTTTCTTTCTTTATGTTTCCTGTTATTAACAGTGGCGGCTCGTGACTTGAAATCGTGGTGGCTGCAACTTTAGAAATATGCATAAACACTATAAATTAAGATTAAAATATCAAAATAATGTAAAAATTAAAAAAGCATTAAAAATGAAAAAATATTGTTTATTGATAAAATTATACAGTTTGGTATAATTCAAAATTACTTAAAAATAAAATATATTATTATTGTTTTGTTTCATGAAAAAATATTGGACAGGATTTGAGATTATCTGCCGCGAGTTTCCATGTCTATCATTATTATTGTTTTGTTTCATGAAAAAATATTGGACAGGATTTGAGATTACCTGCCGCGAGTTTCCATGTCTATCAGCAGCGCGACGTACCGAGGTCAAATTATCGCCACATAATTATATCTAGATGGTGTATATAAGCGCAGCGCCGCGAAAACTCGCGGTAGGTAATCTCGAATCTTGCCAAATATTGTTTATTATTGATAAAATTATACAGTTTAGTATAATTCAAAATGTTATGTCTTTAATTGTAATGTCCAAATGTTCAAAGAGATAGAGTAAACAAGATAAACACTATGAACTCATACTGCCGCCCTAGGCTCGGGCAAGCGGGCAATTGCTCCGGCGCCCGCGGTAGAAATGAACGGAACTTTTTTATTTTTTTACATTTTTTAGTAAAAATACTATTTAGCCATTGGCCATTATGTGCCCAAATACATAAAGAAATAAATTTTTTTCTTATCTGTCAAATTTGAGATTTTGCTATTGAATCTTTGTATACAACCCATGAATGATGGATCAGAGTAAGATAATAATCATGGATGGTAATAACTATAATTATTATCTTAAAATAAAAATAATTATAATTTCTAAAATAAATGAAATATTATTTAAATGCAACCATGAATGCAATGTTTTTTTTTATTTTCATTTTTACGGAATACAAGGTATCTTGGATTATGAGGTTCTTTTTGCATATTTTATGTCTGTGTGAATTAGATTATGCGTTTCTATATTAATATAATTTTTTTACACCCCTTTTCCAATCAGGGAGATTACTAAGGGGGCGGGGCCAGTTCCAACCACAGACTGTCCAATCAGGGAGATTACTAAGGGGACGGGGCCAGTTCCAACCACGGGTTGTACCCACACCCGTGGCCGGATGGTGAAGAACGGGGATCACCGGGTCGGGCCCAGTACCCCGAAAAAATCCGGGACCAGACCCGGGACGCAAACACTGTAGGCGTGCCACGCTGTCGGGTCTTCCTGCGTGGCACGCCAACAGCGTTACCACTCGGCTATCCGGCCGCCTGAATGCAATGAACCCTTATAGAGGACTCGTACCTCAGGCAGGGCATATGTCAGGCCGATTTTTTTTGTCAACAGATGACGCCACTTTCCACTCAGTAAGAGTACTAACTGGCGGGGCGAAACAAGCCCGCCACTTTCCATTCAGGGAGTATACTAAGTGGCGGGGCGAAACAAGCACTACTCAGTAAGAGGCGAGGCGAAACAAGGACCTATTCCTATGACTTTTATATGGATTTAGATTTCACAGGCTGCCCACCCCTGCGGAGGGGTCAGCCGGATTGTGGAGGACGGGGTACTCAGTAAGAGTACTAAGTGGCGGGGCGAAACAAGCCCTTCGACAGGTTTCCCACCCCTGCGGAGGGGTCAGCCGGATTGTGGAGGACGGGGATCGACGAGTAAGAGTACTAAGTGGCGGGGCGAAACAAGCCCTTCCACAGGTTGCTTTTCTGCGGAGGGGTCAGCCGGATTGTGGAGGACGGGGATCGACAGGCCGGACCGCGGAGGGGTCAGCCGGATTGTGGAGGACGGGAATCGACGGGCCGGGCACGGAGAGGTCAGCCGGATTGTGGAGGACGGGGATCGACGGGCCGGGCAAGTGGCGGGACGAAACAAGCCCTTCCACAGGCTGCCCACCCCTGCGAGCGGCTGGGCGAAATCAGCTTTTTCACAGTCTGCCCACTCCTGCGGAACGGGGCGAAACAAGCCCTTCCACAGGCTGCCCACCCCTGCGGAGGAGGTCAGCCGGATTGTGGAGGACGGGGATCAACGGGCCGGGCCCGGACCTGGGGCGAAACAAGCCCTTCCACAGGCTGCCCACCCCTGCGGAGGGGTACAAACAAGCCCTTCTACAGGCTGCCCACCCCTGCGGAGGGGTCAACCGGAATTTGGTGGGACCCGAGATTCGAACCCGGGTCCTCCAGAGTGGAAAGCCGAAGTGTTTCCACGCGGCAAATTCGGCCGAGGATGCAATGTTTATGTAGCCTCGGCGCACCGAATGCAAACTGAATCCTTGGGCCTAGGAACAGCCAGTGCCGGATTTAAGCCGATTGGACCGATTGCATCCAATCGGGCCCCGCGTTGTGGCAAAATGAAACCATGAAAAGGCTAATAAACGAAGAATAATCGTTTAGATTTACTATTATGGCTGTGCGTTTTACATCCCAGCCTTCGAACAACTAATTTTTGTAGATCCACAAAAAGAAAAATTTCCTTGGAAAACTTGAATGTGAATAAATCAATTTTATTTTATCTCTTGGAACGTATGGGGAAAATTTTTCTATTTAAATTAACACTACTTTTTGTAGATTCCAATATATTCTAATCAAATATTCTGAAAATATTTTCTGAGTATTGAAATAAATTAACGGCGGGTGCATCTTTTTTTAATTAGAATTGAGTACGCATTCTATATGTGAATATTGACAGAAAATATCGAAAAACGTTTCACAGTTTAAATGAATAATAGAAGGTTATTAATTGATCTTGGATTTATGACTGAAGTATATATGAAACCTACATTTTTAACGTAAATATAAAGTCGGAAAATTTTTAGCAATAGGAAATGCGTTATAAACTAGAATTGGCAGAATTACAAGTGAGTATTTTAAAAATTATATCCAACAAGCGAATCATTAATTCTGTTCTTACCAGGAATGTATCAAGGTTCACAGGATTGTTATTATTGATAATTTATGAAGATATAACCAATCGCAAAAATTAGTTTATAAATATTTTAAGGTAAATCATTCAAAAAAGTTCATAAAATCTTGATTTCTTCTGGATAAATATGCAGAGAATTTAAAAATGTTCAGGTCACTTAAAAAGTATTCCAAACACCTGTTCAAAATATAATTCATCAGATAAATGGTCTTATTCTTATTTTTGAGAGACGATGAATCAATTATATTTTGCACCATGTTTGAAAAAATTATTGATGTTTTTTAAAGTTCCTTTTAATTTTCATAAATATATATTAATTTAACCTTTTTTTGTGTATTTTCATATGTTGATTTAATTTGTCTAAAATGAAAAGGCGAAAATCTCTCCATTATGGCATAATTATAATTAATAATAACAATAATATCATAATTATATTATTATTATTAAACAATATCATAATTATATTATTTTTATTTTGCAATGTTACTGCAATCACATTTGTCATTTGCTGAAAGAAGTAACATTCTGTCAAATGAAAGTGCTTCGGGTTAGGTTAGGTTAGTAAGATTAAGCCGCCATATCCTCATGGGATATTTTGTATCTGGCGGCGGCCACTTTTAGAACCGATCACAGGCTGGCCAACACCCACGATGGGGTCAACCAGATGGTTGAAGGATGGAGGTTCAACGGCAGGGGTGATGGGGTCAACTGGATAGTTGAAGGATGGGGTTCAATGGGCTGGGCAGGACCCCTCCTGAAAAACTGGAGGTGTGGGACCCGGATTTGAACCCGGTCCTCCAGGGTGGTAAGCCATAGCTTTACCACGCGGCCATCTGGCCGACTGAAAGTGCTTCGGATAGAAGTAAATTTTTGTGTTATTTTATTTAAGCAAATTAAATATATGTGACTGTCTCGAACTCATCGATAATATTGATTCTTGTACTTTTGAATAGAAACAATTGCTAACGCATATATGCGGCCATAGTCCATACCGATAGCTATAGTTGGACTCATTTATACGTCCATAGCAGTGAAAGGATTTAAAAATTGCGTATTTATTTATAAACGTCACTTATTTTATTTATACATATAAGCCATATTTTCAGGGGCCCGTGAGAAATATCCAATCGGGCCCCGCACTAACTTAATCCGGCACTGGGAACAGCCAAACATTTTTTTATCGAAAAAGCCAGAAATTTAAATCAAATAACAAAAAGAAGTGTACAAACATAAATAAGAAGTAAACTATAATAATTTAAAACAAAATTTATAATGAGATTGGGATTTAGTTTTCCAAAAGATGCGATTAAAGATTCGAAACGAGAGAAAATAGTAATGGCAGTACTTCTGGTTTCGGGAGTTCCGGTCCGGTTCGCACATGCGCAGAAACATGGACTTTACACGCTTATTCCTTTATTATATACTAGTAAACCCGTTGCAGTTTCGCCAGCAATAAATGAATATGTCAATGATATTCATTTGAATTTATAATTTGATTATTTCAAAATTTAATGCAATTATTAAGCAAAATTACTTTATTATTAACAAAGTTTGTCTTATTAATTAAGAATATATTTCTTTATAAAAATTAATTACGGAATTTTTGGGATAAGTGGAAAGAACAAATTATAAATTATCTGATGCACTCGCTGATAAAGCTGTAATATGTATAATTTACCATGAGAAAATACATTTTTCTAAATAAATTCCGCCGCGTGGTAAAGCTTTGGCTTACCACCCTGGAGGATCCGGGTCCCACACCTCCAGTTTTTCAGGAGGGGTCCGGGCCCGGCCCGTTGAGCCCCATCCTTCAACCATACGGTTGACCTCATCACGGGTGTTGGCCAGCCTGTGATGGGCTCTACAAGTGGCCGCCGCCAGATACAGTATATCCCATGAGGATATGGCGGCGTAATCTAATTAACCTAACCTAACCTAACCTAAATAAATTCCAATTGAATTCAAAAAATTGTCTTGAATCATAATTATTTAATTCCATATGCTGATTCCACTGGGAACTTCGCTATTCAAATGGAAAACATGATCTTCACTTAACTCATACTGGGAATTAAAGCATGTTCGCTAACTTGGCTCACATTAATTCGTCTCCTTCCAGTCATTTTCTCAAAGATTAATTTTGCGTTGTAGGATAATCAATCTGCTGTTGCCTTATTTCTTAGCAACGTTACAATTATTCTGCATTTTATATTCAATTAATTAGGAGTAATTCCAGAAGTTTCTATTAAATTTAATTAAACACTAACCCCACTAAGTTATTCAATAACAAAAATAAAAATAAAATATTTTTATTTAAATTATAAAAATTTATTAAATACTCGTTAACTTGATATTTTCTGAAGCTACGTCATCGTAAAGATAATGTCATACACCAACATCGATCACTTTGGAGTAAAATTTTACTTTACCTGTTGCAATTGAGCGCGTCGCGCTGCCGAATCCAACCTGCATTGATATTAGTGCATCAGATAGGCGATGCCGCTCTGCCTGATGCACTGCGACACAGAAATTCTCGACAATAATTCAAGAATCTTACGTAGGCGCACTGTGTTGGATCACTTTAGCAGTTTAGCTGGATTATTGTCGAGAATTTCTGTGTCGCGGCGCATCAGGCAGCGCAGCGTCGCCTATCTGATGCAGTTATATAAATGCAGGTTGGAGTCGGCGACGCGATGTGCTCGATTGCTTCGGGTAAAGTAAAATTTTACTTTTTAAATTGATTTATTGATGTCTATATTATAATAATTTATTTTATATGTATATATTTAAAGTGTCAATAAAATATTTATTGAATAGTTCTAACTCAGTAAGCACTACTAGCACAACTACTAGTAAGCACTACCCTCAGTAAGCACTACTGCTAGTAGTGCTTACTGAGTTAGAACTATATTTAAACTGATGATAAGCAGTTTTTGAACTTCTAGAAATATTTTTTAATATATTTATATTTTTTGGCAAATGGCATTAATATATTGGTAACTAAAAATCAAAGATCATGTAATTTATCGTTTTTCAAATTTTTATCAAATTTTAAGTGCTAAAGTTGGGGGTAGGCTTATACACGGGTTACGCATTTTTACCGATTTTCAAATTCCGAAGTCGGGGGGGTCGGCTTATACACGAGTATATACGGTAATTGTGGAATTGTCTGGTAGAAGTTCAAAAAATTTTCTTGAAATCCCACCAAACAAATAGCATCACTCTTTTGATGAATATTGGGCTTCAGAGTGCTTTGAGCCAGCTCATCGCTTCTGCTCCATGATCACTTGTGTTCAACTTTGTTGTAAATAATGTATTTTTCATCATCAATTATGATATGCTTCAGAAAGGGATCATTTTCTTCATGTTTGAGCAGCAAATCACAGATGTTGATGCGATGGAACAAATCTTTCTTTGAGAATGTGGAACGCAAATATTGAGCTTTGAAACAAAACCAAGTTGTTTCAAATGGTCATGAACAGTTGAATTCAATAAATTCAATCTTGTAGCAATTTCTCGTGTTGTTATTCGGTGATTTGCTTCAACCAGTGCTTTTATTTTGTCATCATCAGCTTCAATTGACTTTCCAACACATGGTATGTCTTTAATATTGAAATTATCAAAACGAAATTTTGCAAACCAATTTTGGCACTGGCATTCTGTTAACACATCATCTCCATATACTTCTCATAACTTTTTTCTTGCTTGAATAGCATTCTTAACTTTTTGGTAATAAAAAAGCAAAATATGCTGAAAATGCTCCTTTTTGTTTTCCATTTTTGATATGACACCAAAAAAAACAACTGCACAGAATCAAAAAAAAATTTTTTATAAATATACCTTCATATGTCAGCTGTCAAAGTTTATGATGACAATATGGCTTAGAATGGAATTTGTGGGTAAAAATACAAGTAACGCCACTGGTGAGAAAAAAATGAAATTACTTTCCGAACAACCAAATACTTTTCAATAATGATTGCCATGTGTGTGATTGCCATTAATACATTATTAATGGAAGCATTCATGCAAAGAAATTTTTGCTGTAAATTATTGTCATCATAAATATGAATTTTCTTAGATCAGAGACCTTGTTAATGTTTAATCTATGAATATACATCTGTAATATTTATTTAATATATTGGATTGTAAAAAGTCAAGGTAGTTATAAATCTCTTCTTCCTCCATAAACTTCTGTTAGCCAATTTTTGAATTTGAAATCAACAAACATTCAGTTTTTCTATATTATCTGTTATATCAAGATCTGTTTGCATTTATCAAGCTTAAACTCATAGGAAATATCTCTGTTAGCTGGATTAGGTAATTCACTTTACTCATATAGAAAAATAGTTATGTCGTGCACGTATATGAGATGTGACAGCTTAAAGTGGACAGTATTGTTATATTTTATATATAAGCCAAAACCTGCATTAAAGATGATACAAAAAACTGCTTTTTAATTCCAGTTCATATATAATAAACAGCAATAATAATGCAATAAAATATTTAAACATTAATTTAGTCTATAAAAATATTTTCGGTTAAATATCTTAACTATCCTCAGTTCAATAGCAAATCACAAGACGACGAAAAAGTTAGAACAATAATTCAAATATAGAACTAATATTCCATAGAACATAAAAAGTTTTTAAATCTTATATAATATTCATCAAAGCTACAAATACAAAAAAAAAAAATAATTTCTAGGAAAAGGCCAATGTTTTCATGAGAAACAAATTTACATAAGGCCTATAATATTGAATAATAATAAAAATATATTGAATAATAAAAAACATAAATATAGTATATAGGTTAAAAATAAGATTTTACACTTAAGCAATAAATATTAAGTTAACAAGTAATATAATGTCATTTTTACATTTATCATCTAAGATATATTCCCAAGCTTCAGGCAACCACACATTAAACTGATTATTTATTACATTTTTATACTTAGCCTTTTTTAATATATCCAAAGATTCACAGAGTAAATCTTCCTCTAAAAATCACATAATGCAATTAATTTAGCCTTATCCCATTTAATTTCTATGTTTTTTTTTCTTTTCAGTTTTTTATTTATGTAAAACATTTTCACTCTCTCTTATAGACTTTCATCAATACAAGAATAATTGAATAGATGCTAGAGAACATAATAATTTGGAGATATTTAAAATTTTTTTGAATATCTTTTTTTTTAATATCTTTGAATTACTATGTTCTGTATTATAATTGACAAGTGTCTATAAGAAAGACTGGAAATATTTTACATAAATAAAAAAATTGTTTCCTGCTAATAGTGCTTGTTCTTTGTAGGATTGTATTGCCTGTAATTGTTTAAGAGTGAATTCTGTAAAATATTGTGCAATGTAGTAAGTGAGTATATATGAAATTTTTTACCAGTAATTTCGAATGTTGTCTACACTTTGCATGTTTCAACGATGGATTCTAATTATTACTTTAGAGACTCCTTATGGCATTTTATTTACATATCCATTTATAGTAATTGTTTTATTTTATATACAGGAAAACTTCTTATTTTAGATATTAAATAAAAGCAAACAATAAGCCAAATAAGTAAGATAAATCGTTTATTCAAAAATGTTATCCACGTAGCCTGCCTCAGTTGTAATACAGACTTCTCTGGTCTGTATTACAACTGAGGCAAGCTATGTGGATAGCCAAAAACGTTTTTGAATAAACGATTTATCTTACTTATTTGGCTTATTATTTGTTTTTGTTTTATTTTGATTTTTTTTAAGATTAATATATGTTATGTGCCACTTCTGAGATCAAAGAGAGCACCAGTAATATTCTAATGATTGCACTTAATTATTTTCTTTGGATAACATAAGGATTTTGAACAAAAATCAAATTATTTATTTAAGTTATTCAAATTATTCAAATAATTATTCAAATTATTTAAATCAAAAATCAATTATTTATTTATTTTTTTCAAAGGATTTTGAATTTTATTTTAGATAATAAATGATAATAATTAATATTGATGTATTTAGTTACATGAATATTATGTTGCTCAAGTTTGGTGTATTTTTATATATTTATAGGTATTCTGATAATTACAAATATAATTTATATATAAATTTTATTCATAACAGGAAATGTACTGAACTTAACTTAAGGAACAATACTTATTGAATATACTATATTCTTTTATATATATATTATTAACAATTAGATTTAAGAGATTTTAATATAATCATCTAATCAAGACAAAAGATTTTTAGTGGAAGTTCTGTCATTTTGAATATTATGGTAACAATATTTGTAGTTACAAATATATAGTATTAACAATAATGTAGCTCAATAGCAAAATGGCTATTTTGCTATTGATTAATGTTCAAAATCTTATACAGTTTTTGAATTTTTCTAAAATTTGAAAAAATGACATATTAGTTTGTGTAAAAATTAAATTAATAGCTAGATCTTTAATGAAAATAAAATGAAATCCTATAGGGCCTTAAACGAAAATTATAAATACAAGAGCACTTTTGGCCCTCTTTAGCTGCATAGATTTTATTTGTGTAAAAATTTGTAAGTTGTGTATTTATAGTTAGAGGAGAAAGCTTATTTATATGATTCTAACAATTTTTTGTTTTTATCATCAAACTTCCATCATGTTAATCAACTCAGTTTTGTTATATTTTATCAACATTTTTTTGAAGGAAATGATGGCATATTGGCTTTCATATCTATATACAGATGTTTTCCAAGTATTTTTTGTTATACATCCAAAACATTGAACTACAGTCAGTATTTCATAGAACATCATAGTATATATACTGTATATGCTACTATATAATAAATATTAATGAATAACTATATTATATGTGTTAATAATCTTTTCTTTTTATCATTTATTTTATAATAACAATAAGTTTTAAAATGTGATCGAATCATTGTTTATTTTTTATTTTTTTAATGGCTATTTCTCATTCTATGAGATATTTTGCAATTTTTGTGGTTTAATTTTTGATCAACAATGATTTTGTTGAAAAGAGATATGATGATAGAAAATATATTATATGCTGCAGTCTTAAGATTAAATATAAAATTATTTTTTACAGGAAACTACATAATGAAAGATCATTTAAATTTTCCTTTAAAAAATCAGTATGGTTAAAATATTTTAAATCATACATATATCAGAGATAAAAGATGAAAAAAATGATGACATGCTTCTTCTTTCCTTGGATTGCCTTGCTTTTATTTATTTTAATTTCTATATCAAATGGATCTTGTTGGGAAAGAAATAATAAAGATGTGGGTTAGTATGAAAAAGTTTATTTTTTTTATTATTGTTAGAAATATTGGAAAATTCAGAAATGATAATTTTTGAATTAGAAAATAATAATTGTAACTCGTATATTCAGTTTATTTATTTATTTATTTAAACAGATATGACAAAAGATTTTGATGTATTAGTTGGATCAGCTTTTGTATTAAACTGTACTCTGCTAAATGAAAGCATAATGATAAATGGGGAAAAATATTATGTAAATGCTTCTTATATTACATTTGAAAAAGGAAAAACACTTGTTAAAAATGCAGAAACCATTGTGATTAATTCACTAAAATCTCAGCTTCGAATAAATTATAGTAAAATTGAAGATTCTGGAATGTATAACTGTATTATAAAACCTCCTAATTACAATGAAAGCCTTGTTGGATGTGTCACCAAAGTTAGTGTTGGTTGTAAGTAATATTAATTGTTATAATAATTATTTAATTATAAAATTTTTTTGTTAATATTTTAATTTTTTATAATTTATATCATTAAATAATTCACAATTATTATGATTTACAGAAATTACTGTTTTAAAATTATATTAGTAAGTATCGTAACTGATTGTTTTAGTAATCAATAATAATAATAATATAAACTAAAAAATAATATTCAAAAGCCCTTTAGTAGTCAAAACATTTTAATCAGAAACATTTTCATTGCACTTGGCATCTTCCTCAGCTCTACTGATGCCAAATGTATTGAAAATGTTTCTGATTAAAATATTTTGACTGCTAAAGGGCTTTTGAGTATTATTTTTTAGTTTGTGTTTAGTGCGATCCGTTGAACTTTTATTAATAATAATATATTCTTCATCATACATTTTCAAGGGCTATTAAATTATTAAATTTATTTCTATCAAACTTTCTCATAATGATGCTTTTCAATTATGATCAGTTTGTTTCTCATCAGCCATCCTTAAAGAATTTCTTATAATAATATCTTTTTCAATAGAAATCTAGTTATTTAAATTCTTACCAAGTGAATTGCCAGTTAAATGGATTACATTTGATGTTGATCTTTCTATTCTTCCCATATGATGGTGATGCATTTTCTTCGCTGGCCATCATTGATTTCAATTCAGTTTGTATTATATGATTGTATGATATTGTGTTATCATATATTAATGATCTTAATTTTAGTCTGTAGAGAAAATTAATCAAATTTGTAAATAACTTGATAAAAAATCTGGGTAAATTATAAATTTTTGAATAAAAATTTTTTCATTCACATTTAACTGTGAATAAATTATCATATTTCTGCTGGATATATTCTCATGAGGTTTTTCATTTACTCTTTATATGTTCTACTGATTTTATTACATAAATGAGATTAAAATCACAAACTAAATTCTGTGCTTTCTCTGATATTTGAGCCATTGTATAGCCTATCAGAAAAGGTATACTCAATTTAGATGTTTTGTTCAACTTCACATGTGTGTGAAGTTCAGAAAGCTTCACACACATCCCTTCTTCCTTCCCTTCCCTTTCCTTTTTTCTATCCTTTTCCTTTTTTGTTTTATGTTTATATTATATATTTTTATATAATACAGTCGATTCTGCTTAATTGGGCCACCGGTTAATTGGGGCAGCCACTTTTTTGGGCCAAATTTCAGAGAATTGAAACCAAACTAATAAACTAATACATAATTTAAATGGTTAATTGGGGCAAATTTTTGCTTAATTGTGAGAATACCAGAAAAAGAATTTAGCAATTTTTGACATATCTTAGAGATTTTTTGAAAGTATGTCAATCAGTGTCTGCTTAAGAGTCTATTGTTACTATATACTGTACTTAGCAATATTCATTTACAGTGTCAATTTTATTTAAACCTTTGCCAAGATGCCAAGAAATGATTTTACACTTTCAAGAAAAATTACTTTGCTGGATAAAATTAAAAGCCAGCCATTTAATACAAGCCATTGTAGACCCGCTGATATAACTGGTGTACCAAAATCTACCATAGCGCGTTTTCTACAAGAAGAAAATCAACTGCATGGGGAGTGGGCATTACAGAAAGAAATTCCAGGAACATTCAAAAGAAAGCACGATGGAAAGGATCCAGAAGTCAAAGAAGTATTAGATCAATGATTTTCTATAGTTAGTGGGTGAGGCATGAATATCAGCAGCCTAGTGAAGAAGGCAAAGTCAGGGGAGATTGCTAAAAAGCTAATAATTAGTATCTATTTTAATAAAGCATTAGAATAGATACCTAATTATTTATTTGTGTACTATTACATATTTTATTTTAGAATTTATTATTAGTTTGTTTAATTGGGGCAGGCACTTAATTGTTCCAAAATGGATCAGTCCCAACGTGCCCCAATTAAGCAGAATCTACTGTATATATATTTTTAAATTTTTATAATAATATGTAATTTTTTTTGTTTGTATTTTTAAATTACGTTTTGTTGTACTTTAAAAAAAAATGTTCTCTGTATTACTTTATAAACCAATACTTTAAATGGATGTTAGGATGCACCCATGCTAAGTGCATTGTAAAACTTAAAAGCAAATGGGACTATCAGGAAGATGTAATTAACAATACTCCTCCACCCAAATCAACACACCCACGCATTGCTTACAGAGAGAACTTCTTTTGTCAATGTTCTTAAGTCACTGCTTGCCAAAAAAATAAAGGAATGACCACCCCGATCTGAGACTAGTTGGTACCTCGTAAAAATTCCACCATTAGGTATAAATACGATGATGCCCAATAGGACCAGGGAATTAGCGGTCAGGCAAGGAAAGAAATGGACTGGCAGAGAAAAACTGGATTGAGAGAATCAACAGACTGGCAGAAAAAGGGACAAGAGAAAAAATGGACACAGATACAGCTTTCAGATTCGGGGAAAAGATAGGCAAGAGAGCAAGGACAGAGGTCAATTTGATGAAAAGAAGTCTCTCCAGGTAAGTCTTCCGTGGGCCACAATATGCCACGATGTTTTGGCATTCACCCCTACCCTTTTTTGTTTGATACACATTTATGTTTATTGTCTCATTTCCTTTTATTATACTCCTTTCTCCTTCTTTATTCAATAAACACTTCAAATATCAGTAACTTTCTAAGACAACTGCTTAACTTAAATACTTAAGAATACATAAAAACAAGCACTATTTGCAGTAAAATAAAATATTTATTTAACTAAAATTCCGCAAATGCTTTCGGTCTATGACCATCATCATCATTAGAACTTCATCTGATGATGGTCATAGATCGAAAGCATTTGTGGAATTTTAGTTAAATAAATATTTTATTTTACTGCAAATAGTGCTTGTTTTTATGTATTCTTAAATAAACACTTCTTTTGTTAAGGAAAGGGTGTAGCGTCCGTTATTCTCCAAATATCTCCCTTCTATTTCTGGACCTCAGATCATCAAACCTGTGCGTCTTCTCATTTAAAGTGCTGGAGCATAACACAAAAACTGCTCCTGGCGTCTGAAACTGACGTGAGTATCCCATCAGTTCAGTACCTCACATGTGGACAAATTTTGTCTTGGCTTAAAAAGAATTTTTTATGTGACTATGAGACAAATGAGAATACAAAAAAGAGATGCTATATAGCACAGTAGAAATCTTTAATTTTTATCTGACTGTACAATATTTATTTAAATGCCATAATATTCCTTGATTATATAAATAATAATTAATAATATAGGTATATCTTGTTATTGTGATGATTACTTTCCAGATCACAACTATTTTTTGTTTGCTAATGCACATAGGAGCCTAAAAATATATTTATACTATTATTCATTAAGTACACAATAGCAGTATCCTAAAAAACTCAGCCACATGACTGCATTTTAAAGCATTCTTGTATCACCTTGAAAGAGCCAGGTTTGATTCTGGGTCTGCTTATGTATTGAAAAACTAGATCTCATAATTTTTTAATAAATAAGCAGTTATCTAAATTTTTGATTATCCAAATTACTTGGATCACCCAATTATTTCAGACAGTGCTGTATATATGAAGATAATATTTAAGAAATTCAAATGTATGATTTTATTAATGATAAACTATTGTACATGTAATATTTACTATTATTATGTTATAAGGATAAAAAAAAATTGTTTCTATTTAGTACAGGCATTCCTTGGTTTACAAATCCTCCAGTTTTTTGAATTTTTGATTTAATGAAGAGCATGAATCTATATGACTTTTTCATTTTGTAAAGAAAGATTTTTATTTTTATGAAGAAACTATTTGATCATTAATCAATTATCCACTGTACAGGGCCACCGTTACACATAGGCTGAGCAGGCCTGTAGCTTCAAATTGACAAAGGCGGCAAAATGATGATTTTCATTTATTTTATTATTTTCTAGTTTCATTTTATTTACTTTAATTATACATTATCACATCGTCTAGAGCAACCAATAAAAATAAAATGATATATGAAGAAGAGGCGCTTTTTGAATAAGGCGCATGAATTGTGATACTTTACTTCATGTAAGAAAATAGCAGATGGTGCTTGAGAGCCGAGCGTTTTTACATGCATTAAATACATAATTTAAATTCATGAAACCAAAATTTGTCAATACTAAATATTTTTATCTGTAAATATGTACAATACCTGAATATTAAAAATTACAAAGTCGAAATCAAAAACATGGTTAAATATAATTTAATTTTGTCAATTTTATTTCATAACTGACAAGCTGACAGGTGATATTTTTTTTGCAGATGGCAGAATTTATAACCGTATCTAAATCAACACTATTTTCTTATGTGAAATAAAGTATAGTAAGGGAGCCAAAAAAAATCTCCTGTAGCTCCGAAATGTCTAGCGGTGGCCCTGCCACTGTAATTTGTTTTAATTAATGATTTTCTTGTTTATCTTCTTCACTAGTGAGTACCATTGATTTTAAGACAAAATTGAATTCAGATTTCACTAGAGGATCCAGTGTTGAATCTTGCCTTGGCATATGTTGGGTTGTCGGAAAAGTCATGACGCATTTTCATAACAGATGAGATTATTCATTTTTGGAAGTACTAGAGTTATTCGCATCTATATTATTGTTATGCCATTTAACAGCTGATAGTTTTAGTTTCATTTAAAAAAAAATTGATCCATTTTTTTATTTTTTACAAATTTTATAACAAGTTGAAGATGGAAGACCAAACTTTGCATTTTCACCATATTTTATTGTTTTACTTCTGTAAAGGGAAAAATGTGTGTCAAGCTTGTGAAAAGTTGCATAAAGTTTACAGTGACAATGCTCTACTGCCAACAATAGTTCACAAAATTCTGTGCTGGTGACTTTGACCTCAACAATGCTCCTTAGTCAGGAAGGCCAAGTAAGGTTGATGACCTAAGGTTGATGATAAAATAAAGGCATTAATTGAGTCAAACCATTGTTACATGACATGAGAGATTGCAGAAACATTGAACATCCATCATTCAACCATTCACATCCACCTGAAGAAGCTGAGATACAAAGCAAGCTCGATATTTGGGTTTCTTGTGAACTTGAAAAAGTTCATTTGACGGCACGCATAAACATCTGCGACATGCTCAATAAACGTGAGGAAAATAATTCTTTTTTGAAGTGATTGATAACTGCTGTTGAGAAGTGTATTGTTTACAACAATGTGATGCAAAAATAGTCTTGGTCCTGGTGTGGTGATCCACCTCAAACAACATCGAAAGCAGACATTCATCAGAGGAAGAGTATGCTCTCATTATGGTGGGATTTTAAAGGTGTCGTGTTTTTTGAGATTCTACCAAGGAACCAAACAATCAATTCAGAAGGGTACTGTTGGTAATTGAACATTTTGAACGAATCTGTCATCCAGAAACTTCCAGAGCTCATTAATTGTAAAGGAGTTGTGTTCCATCACAACAATGCAAGACCACACACAACTTTGATCACCTGCCAAAAATTATTGGAGCTTGGATGGGATGTGTTGCCACTCCTACCATACTTGCCTGACCTTGTGCCATCAGACTTCCACTTGTTTCACTCTGTTCAAAACTCCTTGTGTGTTATGTCGTTCAATTCAGATGAGGCTGTAAATCAGCACTTTGTTCAGTTTTTTGCCGCTAAAGAGAGGTCCTTCTATGAACAAGGAATTATGAAGCTTCCTGAAAGATGGCAAAAGGTTATTGAACAAAATGTGCAATATATCTTTGATTTATCTTTATTCTCTATATAAATAAATACACTTTTTAAAACATAGAAAAAATGCGTCATGACTTTTTCGACAACCCAATATCAATAACACTGGTCAACAAAAATAAACCTATTTTTTGGTTAAATGGAATTGAACCGGTGATTCTTATATTTTTTTTAAACTCTGTTAACAAAATTTTTCTATTAGGCACAATTTTTGAATAATCAATAATTTTTGTGATGGAAAAAACTTTTATTCAAAATATGGAATATATTATGTGTACTGTATTTTTATCTAAAATGTACTTGTTGTAGACTTTCAGCTGTACTTTGGCTTGAGGAACGTCTCTCTTGGAGAATTAGCAGTAGTTAAATCAACATTATTGGGCTCTATTTTCTTTGGTACATGACATAAGTTTCTTGATGGAAGCATTCTCTATACAATACTTATAGCTCCTAGATTATTGGGGAAAAATCCAAATATGAGTGCAAGAAATGCATTTTAAGAGACAAGATTATATTTAAGTTTTCTATAGTTTTGAAAGAGCTCACTAATAACTTCTCTAACATTTATTTGTCCTGTGGTTTTCCAGGAAGTTCTTTTTGAAATGATCTCCATACAGTCGCTTCACCTTTACTCAAAGTCCCTTTTAATGCAGAATCACTCATTAGTTTCCTTATTTGTGGACTAATAAATATTCTTCTTTGATCTTTGCATAACTTAATTTAAGAAACTTCTTTTCAGAAATACAAAACCTTGACTATTATAATCCATTTCTTTTACAAAATTTTTCATAAGACCTAACTTGATATGTAGTTGTGAAAGATAATTCCTCTCAGAGGTTACAAATGGCTGATTTACTATTTTCTTTTTTCCTGGTGTGAGTGCTTCTCTCTTTTGCTATCGCTTTTTGATGTAGTAGTTATTGCTGTCCCTGCTGACCGACTCATACAGAAAACAACAGAACTTTTTGTATCCAAGTCATATTCCAAGTAAAAGAATTATGAGATCTCTGCAAATATGCCCTGCATATTTCTCATATTGTATGCTAGTTAGCATACGTTTCATACTTTTGTAAGATTTCTTCATGTGAGCAGCATAAGCAAGGGGGATTAATGAATACTTATTTTCATTGTAAAGCAGGACTGCTTTTAAACTAAGCTTTGAATAATCTACAAAAATGTCACCATTCTTCAGGATTATTCTCTTCCCAAGACCTCCAGTAAAAAGTCCATAGCATTGCAGAAGATTAAATCATCATTCTTGGAAAAGTGTGTTCAAACTCATATTGTAATTTGATGAAAAAGACATACTTTTGTACCTTCGTGTAAAAGATGCCATCCTTTCAATCTTGAAATCATTTTCTCAACTAGATTTTTTGATAACTTAAGATCACAAACCAGATTATTTAATTCTTATTGATTAATTAACATTCAAAAATATTTTCCAAAAAATCAGAGTTTTTTCTAGTTCATTCATTGTTACCTAGTGTGATGATATAGAAAAAGACCTGTGTTTTTTTTTTTTTTTTTTTTTTTTTTTTTTTTTTTTTTTTTTTTTTTTTTTTTTTTTTTTTTTTTTTTTTTTTGAAAGAAGATTAAAAGGATGGCATTTTTTATAGGAAGATACAAAACCTCTATGTGTTTTCTGTTAAATTACAGCATAAATTTGAACACCTCTTTTCCAAGAAAGATGAGATAATCTTTTGCAATGATGTGAACTTTTCATAGCTTCTTTTGATTAGGTCTGTCTAGGGTTATGCATTAGTAATATCTTTTCATCTAAGCTCCATTTTTTGGCCATTCAGGAATGGGACACTCTTGACTGCGATATATAGATCTTAAAGCTGAGACAATATCTGGTTATTTAACCTTATGTTTATCCTTTATTCATATTCCAGAGATTATTTTCATGAAAAAACAGTAGTCCATGGAGTGGTTCTGCAGTTTTCTCCAAACCATGGGAACTGCAAAAGCATGTGAGAAAATCCTTATAACCAACTACTCAATAGCATTACACATGAAGCACAGCAGATATGAGGGATTCAGGATCTATCCTGTTCACCTATTTTATAACTAAAATAAAGTTCATATGACTTTCTTATCAATGGAGTTATGTTTCTTCTCTGAGACTTTAAAATTAACTTATCTCAGATATAATCATCCAAACAATTTTTGTTATGACAACTATGAGGCATACATAGTTGATATCTATTTTAAAATTTAGTAATGAAAGAATGGGAACATAGAAAACATAACAAGCATGGTAGCTTGGATAGTATGTGTGTATATATATATATAATTTTAAAATTATATACACACTGGTGTGGTGTGATGTTACATTTCTAGCAAATTTATATTTTTTTACAATCATAAAAAGTAACATGAAATATCTTCATAAATATTAGCTCAGATTTTAAAAGTTGTCTGTTTGTTAAATAATGTATCATAGTGTTTTCTCAAGAGCATTTTGTACCAAAAAATTATAAAAACATAATTTTCATGCCACAGAAAACTACAGAATATAACAATCATAATAATTGCTAATATTTTAATGCACATAGAAATTCATTCTAGTTAATAAAAAAAAATGCTTGAAAAACATGCATATATAATGGCTTACATAGATATAAGATATAATCAAGGCTGTACTCAGAGAAAATGAGTAAAGAGATAGAAGAGAGAAATAAAATCAAAAGAGTTTAGGAGAGAAGGGAAGGAATAAAATGGATGAAATGAGCATATCTACAAAGTATTTCTCATATTTTTCATATCTAAAAAGTATTTCTCTTAGTTAATTGGCTTTCTGTCAGTTTCAGTCATTCTTAGTTATGTTGACAATAACTTTATACATTTCAGTTAAATTTAATTCTAATCATCAATAGAAAAAAATGATTGACTGTAGCAAATTGGTTTCAACTAAACATAATCTCAAACAACTGGATTTGAACTTTAAAACTCTACTGTACTTGTAATATTTGCTCTTGTTAGCTCTTATTACATACAATGAGATAACTTTATAATGCTATTAATACACTATAATAATTAATTTTTATATTTATTATTTGAATTTAAAATATATTTTTAACAATTATATTTATAGATAAGCCAACCCACGTTAAAGATTTCTCATGTAAAAGCATTTATTATAAAAAATTAAAATGTACATGGAGAATCAAACCAACTTATATAGAAACATCATCAATATTATATCAAACACCTTATATAAATTAGTAAGTATATTATATTAATATAAATTTATTTAATTGAATATCTGAATAAAGATAGAATTTATAATATTCTGGATTAGTATTCTATAAAAGGGAAATCTAGCACATCAAAAATAAATTTAGTTTATTGAAGAAAAATGCTATTAAATGCTAAAAATATATTTATTATCTTATTATCTATAAGCATAATAATATTGTATCATGATACACATCAAAATTTTAATAATTATACTCTATATATAATGATAATAATCATTTATGTGGAATTTATATTTATGTAAGATTTAAATTTATATAATGATTAATGAATTTTTAATTTATACAAATTTAAATAATTTTAAATTTTATTTAAAATAATGGAATTATTCAAATTTTTTCCATTATAAAAAGTTTTTTTTTAAACAGAAAAAGAAATTTGTTCATTAACATTTATATACCTTTCAGCATTCATTCATTAAAACTAGAGCTATGAAAACTATTAAAAATTTGAATCAAGTTGAATTTCAAACAGTTTTTGCATTGTTAGTTTTAATGGTAAACAGAAAGTGTCAGATTATGTGGATTCTACTGCAATTCAAAATTTTTGACTAGTTAAATTTATTGTTAAAAATCGAAATCCAATCAAAGTGTATTTTGAAATTCAACTCAATTCAAGTAAAATTTAAGAATATTAAGAATTAAGAATATTAAGAATTCTTAAATATTAATTTAAGAATATTAATATTTAATTCAAGTAAAATTTAAGATGACAGGTCCAAAACGTTTTTGGACCTGCCATCTGTCCCTCATCAGTACAAGTTTCTTAAGCATAGAACATTTCTAAAAAGAACAGAACATTAGAACATATTATCATATATTCTAATGTTCTATTCTTTTGATGAACAGAACATTATCAGATGGCAGGTCCAAAAATGTTTTACAGAATTAAGTTAATTGCTATCAGTGCTGTTAAGAACTCCATTATTGTATAAAAGCAAGTGGTTTATTCATATATCGTGTACTAATAACTTTTCCTTATATTGGGAAGGATCTATTTAGATAAATTCAACTTTTATCATCATAAAAGATAAAGATAAGACTTGAAATTTATTCTAAAATTTGAGTCTATTGTAACGTTAGATTTGTATTCAGTTTGATTCAAAAATTTGTGTTGCACATTTCTAATTAAAACATATCTCCAATTCTCTCCTTTGATCAAATTCTGGCATCCTAATCACATTAATAATAATAATTTTCAGATTAATCTTTATTACATTTCCTTATCTCTTATGGATCTATAGGGATCTACCTCATTTTCCAACAATAACTGTTTTTATAGTATCTTGGATGTCTCTTTTCATCCATTCTTAATATGTGATCTAATTACACTAATGCTCAAAATTTGTATCAATCATTCTATAAAAACTGAAAAAAACTTATATTTGAAAATTTTAAACATAAAATTTTATCTGAAAAAGTATACTATTTATTAGAGAGTAACATTTATTAGAATGAATACAATATTATTTTTGCTGCATTCAAAATAAATTTTATTTTATTTAAAATTAAGAAAAAAAAATTCAAGTTCCCAATTATACAGAGATTTAAATTAGTGATTATAAAAAGATGATATTTTAACACTATTTTAGAATATCATCTGTATAAATAAAATCAACTATTTATCTGTGTTTGACTTTCTATCTGTTTGCTATGCATTCCCACACTCTTTGACTTATTAGGACCAAACTTTGCATAATAACTTTTAAGAACTTTTTATATGTTATAGTAGCCTCAATGTACAAGTTCATTATGACATGTCTCCACAATGATAATGTTATTATGACATCATATTCTAGTTAATTCAATATTGAAATTAGACATAAAGAGCCAATGGATAAATTTCTAAGTTTCATAATAAATAACACTAATAAACTATAATAATCATAATTATAATAAACTAGCTACAAATGTGTTTGACATCATAATAATGAAACAGTTGACACACAAAAATTATATGCTAGAAATTCTTAATCAGTGCTGAGCATCTGGCTAGCAGTTATAATAAATTTAAATATTAAAATTATATTGAATATAATAGAAATAAATTACACCAAATAAAATAAAATAAAAAAATTAGAAGTTTAATTTAACTAAATAATTTATTCACAGTCAATTAAATTGTATTTAAATATCTTGTATTTTTTTAGTGGTATGAATACTACTTTGAATTGTCCATCTAGAATTACTCCCAATAATTATAACTATGGTTGTCAGTGGGCACTTGATTCTAATCCTGTTTATGATCGAATTTATCCAAAGTATTTCTTTTTAATTACAACAAATAATAGTCTTGGTTCCATAAATGATACATTTTGGATTGATCACAATAAAATTGGTATGTATTTTTTAATCTGCATTTTAAAATTTTTATTCTTTAATATAAGTAAAATAGTTTTTCTAAAATAAACAGAATATATGATATTTTCTATTTAATAATAAT
>AYEL01068729.1:0-27828 GCA_000484575.1 Olivierus martensii | reverse complement strand
GAGGTTGCCCACCCCTACTTTAGATTATTATTTTGTTAACATTAAATTGAAATAATTTTCTGATTAATATGTATTTAAACAAATATCTAAAATATCTTGGGGAATACAAAATTACTTTGCGGGCAGGATGCAGCCCGCGAACCGTGAGTTTGAGATCACTGTACTATGCAACATAGGACCAAGCGGGTGCTTCACTTTTTATTGCAAAGCGGTTGTTTAATACGTGTTTGTTTGTTGTATAATAAAAGATATTTCTATATATTTAATACAAGTGTTTTCATACAGGAACAAATTTTGAATATTTAATCATTTAATTTTTAAAGGAAATATAAACAAACAATAACAAGAGAAAAATGATATTGAATTTGGAGCATTGTTTATTGTATGATTATATATACGATATATTGCATTTTTAATGATTATTTTTTAATAATTATTTTTAATATGTGATTTATAAACAAAACTCGGCAACGCCGGGTATTACAGCTAGTATATATATATATTTAATTTACAACCTATAAATTTGAAATCATTCAAAGTACGATTTATAAATTTAATAACCATAAAACTTAACAAAGAGAGTATTTTATTCAAAAATTTTAAATAGAAGTTTATTTCTTCAATTCAAGTGATAATCGTACTTTAATAAAAAATTATTAAAAACTAAACTTGAAATATAGCAACAGTTTAATATAAATGCTTTTAATTAAACTGTTGATTTTAATATAAATGCTTAATATGAGTATCTTGCTGATAATTACATTCGTTCTGAATACATCCATCGTTCTGATTTAAAGTACATTTGTTATTCGATAGATACACAGCCATGTTTTTCATATTCGAACTCACTATCCATAGAAAAACATATTCATTTATATTAATGAAATATCTTTATTAAGATTGTTAGTGACTTATTATTTTTCATGCGATTTTTTAATAGTATAATGTATATGAAAATAAATATAGATAGTGATAAATTTATGTTTA
Organism: Olivierus martensii; assembly: GCA_000484575.1. Classification (NCBI taxonomy): domain Eukaryota; kingdom Metazoa; phylum Arthropoda; class Arachnida; order Scorpiones; family Buthidae; genus Olivierus; species Olivierus martensii. The sequence goes on along the minus strand of AYEL01068729.1, from coordinate 26,841 downwards.
TAGTTATTGAATTAATTTCGAACTAACAATTTACGGAAGTTGTGATTCAGTGCGGTAATTTAATATGTGGGGTGGAGATTATAAAACTATATAATTTCCGGAATAAACGATTTATTTAGATTTTTAAGGAAATTGCGTAACTTCTGCACACAATGTAACAGTTTATAAATCAATGTTAATATACTTCAGTATAGAAACTGCAGTTTTAGTAAATCTAGAACTATGAAACAACTGAAACATTCTGAATTATGGAATCCGCATGCTGTTATATTTTAGCAATTAAAAAAATGGAAATTCAGTAATTTGTTTTCAAATTAAATATGATAAGAACAAGTGGCGTAACAATAGGATAGAAATAGTAAGCAATACATTTTGGCCCATAAGCTTAGAGATTCTATTCCGCTATATCTTTTTATTATTATACATAAAAACTGCATTCCATTCAATGAATATTTAAAACAATAAATAAGTAAAATAATAATATAATAATCAGTGGCTTATTTTGCCTTAACGGGGCCCAGATATAGATGTAGGAAGGGGGGAGCCTTTTCAGCTCGAACACTGCGACCACCAAAAGTCTATTGTGTACTCACAACAGAATCATCCCAGAAGACGTCCATCATTTCAAATATTATAGAAATTAAAAACAAAATATTAATGAAATTTTCTGATTAAAATTATTTGAATGAACCAAAACTTCCTACAGTCCCTACTGCAGGGGTGAGCAATTATTTTCTGTCGAAGGCAGGATAAACAATCTTCAGGATGAAGAGGGCCGTATAAAAATTGAAATGCACCTAAGGGCGAATTTAACCTTATGGCGCCATTATGTAATTATGTAATGAAATTATTGATGATAATATTAGCTAATCTATTAATAATTAATAAAACTACTTTGACATAAAATGACTACTCATGTTCAAGCAAGATTGATTCTTACACAAACATATTCCTCTCACCATCACACGGGACAATAATAATGGTTGCGCCAATTTATCTGCACACGTTCTTATCAATCTCGCTATCGTGTGTAGCCACTTTTGTGATACTTACACAAAGAATATATTCGTGTGTCAATATTATTTTAAAAATGTATTTTTCTTATGTTATTTTCTTAGTTTTGTTTATATGCCAAGAGTTCAAAAGCATCCGTAGAAACAATTTTTTTTTCCTTAGAAACATTAGGAAATAATTTGTCCTACGAATTAATAAATTCAGATAATTTTCTTTAAAAATATAAGTATTTTATCAAACTGATTGATTGCTAACAACCTATTACATCAGAAAGTTGAAAAATATTAGGTACCTACGTAATTAATTTTGTAAAAACTTAATATGGATGGTGAAATTTACAATGTTCATGATTAATTATATCAGCAAAATTTAAGAGTAACTCGGTAGTGTACTGTACGTGAACACTACCAAGAGTATCTATTATATTTTTTTCTTTTCGAGTAGAATTTTACAAATGTGGGCATTGCAACTGTAATGTGTTCTAGTTTATGCGGCGGGCCGTATAAGATCAATACCACCTCTACTTAAAGCCTGATCGCGGAATTTATGACGTCATCAGCAATAGGCTATTCGTAAATATAGTTTGCATGGAAGTTAATTTAATTTAATCGCTAAAATAATATTGAAAATATAGAATTTTTTATTTTTATTTTGTCGTTTTTATGATTTTCTTTTATATATCAATAATATTCATTTCGTTGTATAAAGTAGACCTATATGAAACTGAAAAATACATATATATATAGTATGTATAAATTCATTATTGTATGTATAAACTCATTATGTTACAATCAATTTACAAAATTTTAACATGAAAATTTCATTGGTCAAAATGCAATATAATTAAATAAATTAAAAAATTTTTTATTTAGCATATTCAAGAATTTCAAGTTTCCTTTTCTTTTTAGAACAATTTGTATCATTCTTCATTAAACATTGCAAATTTTTTGAAAACTGCTTAAAGGTCTATTATATATAGTTCATAAATACCAAAGCACTAACTAGCAGCTTAAAATAAACACTAAAATTTATTAAAAACGTTTTCGGTATTAACAATATACCATCCTCAGTTACACCATTCTAAAAAAGTACTTTACAAGATTCTAGAACAAAAATTTATCGGTTATTTTCAAATCAATTAACGTAGCTAAGAACGGTCTTATGGTATATAACACTTGCGTAAATACAAATAAAATATATACATTAATTGCTAATTCATAAACCAAAAATGTTATAGCATAAAATAAAATAAGTTAAAATAATAAAATATAACAGTATAACTTTATACAACTTGTAGCGTTACATAAATATTTTCTAATAATAAGCCAAAGAAATATTCATCTATCCTATCGGTCCAAATTATTTACTCGCATCTCCTTAAGGCATATTTCCAAGCTTTTGAAATTCCTTCCGTCTGGTGTATATTAATTATATTTTCTTTATTGTTATTGCTCTTTAAAATTTCTATTTTCTCAGCGATAAAAGTTCCTTAGGGTCTTTTACATTTCTAACAATTCTGGCTTCTTCCCAACAAATATTGATATCTTTTTCAAAAGAGCTTTTGTATACTAACCTTGGGTCGGACCCATTCATCAATGGTCGTACTGCTATGGTTGCCAACATCGAGTCGATGCTGACCCAAAGAAATATTATTACAAATAATTTTCGCAGGAAGAAAAGTCGAGAGGACGAAATACATTAATATGATTTTTTGATAAGGAATTATCTGAAGTTTTGTTAGAAGAATTAGGGAAAAATGGATTGAAATTGTAAAATTATATGAAGGTTACGACAATGGTTCAATTATGAGAGGCGACAAATCGGGAGTACAATCAAGAATTACAACTCTAAACCGTAGAGCATTCTATGTACCTTGCAACAATCATTCCTTAAACTTAGTAATTAACGATATGGCAAAAGCTTCTTTGGAGGCAGCGAACTTTTTTAATATGGTTCAAAAGCTATATACATTTTTTTGCCTCATCGACTTTTCTGTGGGCCATATTAAGAGAACACCTCAATACTCTTACATTGACACCATTGAGCGACACTCCGTTGGAAAAGTCGTATAGATTCCCTAAAGCCTTTACGTTTTCAAATAAGAAATATTCACGATCCTTTATTAAGTATTTATGAGAATTCCGAAATAGTTACAGTAAGACCCCGTGTAACACGGGGAATACGTTCCAACAAAATCACGCGCTAAATGAAACAGCGTTAAATGAGGTCATCTTAACACGTAAATAATGGAGATAGGTGAAACAGGACAGTGAATTAAAACATATACGTATTATTTTTTATTTTATTTCGTAACATGTATTAATATTATTATTATTGCATTACATTAATTATAGACAATTTATTGCTAATATCGATTGGTATTCATAAATCATTCCATAACATGTATTATTACTATTGTATTGCATTAATTATAGGCATTTTTTAATTGCTAATGTCGATTTGTATTCGTAAATCATTAACATCAAAAATCGAGTAAATAATTTGTTTGTGATGAGGAAGGTTCTTCCTCATTTGATACTTTCTAATTTATGTTTGTGATGAGAAAGGTTCTTCCTCATTTGACACTTTTTGTGTTTTCGTTAATTAAGAAGCCATCTAATGTTGTTTGCCTTTTCCTCTTTCGTTCAGCAAGCAATTGTTGATAGCCAGACATCGCGACCCATGACACTTCGTCTTGCCTTTGAATTTCTATCAAAATTTGGATTATTGTACTCTTATCAAAATTTGTACTCTTTTTGGAACGAACTGTACATGTCCACATTTTCAAAATTTTTATTTATAAAAATTAAGAAAACATGTATTAGCAACGAAAATCGCATATAAATGTGTCATTTTCTTCTTCTGTATTTGAATAAGCCTCATGGGCCTAGGATTATACATACAGTTCGTTCAAAAAAGATAGTCACCTGCTTCGCAGGGACAGAGCTTAAGTTGATCGGATATAGTGTATCAGTTCGAACGTGCATAGCTTCTTCTGTATTTGAATAAGCCTCATGGGCCTAGGATTATACATACAGTTCGTTCAAAAAGATAGTCACCTGCTTCGCAGGGACAGAGCTTACCGAAGTTGATCGGATATAGTGTATCAGTTCGAACGTGCATACTGGAAGCTAAAAATGGACGCGTCCGTTGTGACTAAGAATAGAGGTGAGGTATACAAATGAGATGCGTCGATTACAGTGATCTGAACTGAAAAGACTAATCACTGCTCACTATTTCAATCCAAGCAGACTGTCTAGTTACGAATTGAGTAAATAGATAACACGCTCTAATATCATTTTTAAAATGTTGAATATTGGTGATTATGAGTATGATATTTACAGATTTATTTTTTTAAATTGTAATATACTAATATAAATATACTGTATTTGTTTGCCGCCGTATATTATATATATACTATATATACAGTTTTTTATATATTCCCGTCGAGGATAAGAATGAAATTTTATTTGCATAAACGTGATTTTTTTTGAAGTTCAAATTAAAAAATGATTTCTTATCGAGAATGGAAGCGATGTTTTATAAATTATATTAACTAGATTTATAAGTAGTATATAAATATATATTCGAAAGACAGTTATTTTGTTAAAATGTTGAATATTGGTGATTATGAGTATGATATTTACAGATTTATTTTTTTAAATTGTAATATACTAATATAAATATACTGTATTTGTTTGCCGCCGTATATTATATATATACTATATATACAGTTTTTTATATATTCCCGTCGAGGATAAGAATGAAATTTTATTTGCATAAACGTGATTTTTTTTGAAGTTCAAATTAAAAAATGATTTCTTATCGAGAATGGCAGCGATGTTTTATAAATTATATTAACTAGATTTATAAGTAGTATATAAATATATATTCGAAAGACAGTTATTTTGGTAAATCTGAAGCAGAAGCATATTTATATATGACTAGTTCAAAAATATTTAATGATATAATTAATAAAGTATTTCATAAGAAATGATTTTTTAAAATGAAATTTTATAGAAACTGAGATTAGCATTTATATCTTTACAAATCGAGTCCAATTGTTTTATAATGTTTTGGGTGAAAACAATAAAAATACAAAGTGAAAGATAGTTATATCTTTATTAAAAATAAATAGAACATAATACGTGAATATGTAACAATTGAAATCTGTTATACTTTGTCTTTATACCGGGTTTTCAGAAAGACATTATATTATATATAAACTTATAATATAATATTTAACAAAAAAAGTTAACTTAGCTAGAAAAATTAGATAAACTATACAAAGGTTATATACATTCTGCCTCTTATAAAAATAATAAAGGAGCTAAAGCACTAAGCAGAAAAAATTCTTTTATCTCACTTTTACTGAATATATTTTCAGGGGATAAGGATATCTTACCAAGATCATTATCTCTTTTTAATGTCTTTACTTGTAAAGTTTTTTTTTAATCCTCTTACACAATTATGTATTGGTTATTGGTGGGTTTTATACAGTTTGTTTCTTAACACCACCATGTTTTATATGGTTTATTTCTTAACATCACTACGTGCAGCTATGTTCCATTTTTTGTACTTCCTTTTTGGTTTACCAATTTAGACCAAGTATAGTAACTTTTTGTAGTGCACGTTTCCGCAACATTTAGCGCAATTTAATTACTGAATTATTTTGATGTAAGGACACTCGCATGAATGGTATGCTATTACTATGTAATTTCTCTCAGTAGTAATGATGTCTTAGAAGGTAAACAATCTTAGGTGTATTATTTTGTCAGTAAAATTTTTATTGTTATAGTTATAATGTTTCTTAATGCCTCCATGTGCATTTTTGTACTGTTACCCACACCAGACTTTACATTTTTGACCAATAATATGTATAGTGTAACATTATTTACAATTTTTGATGTAAGCAACAGGAGCAGGTCCTCTATCCCATGCAGGAGAGTAATTTAACATGTCAACAACCAATGGCTCTTTCTAACCTATAATAAACAAAGAACCCCTGGAGAAATATCCTGGCTCTCTGTGTATCAGATAACAGTAGCTGAAGTAGACCAGTTGATAGTGATTGAAAATGTTTTTTTGTGTAATATAAGAATTTTTTCTGCTTAGTGCTTTAGCTTCTTTATTAAACTATACATTTCTTAATATGGAATAAGATTATAATAATAGTATAAAACCTCTCCCTGACTTGCAGAATACTTTAATTATGTAAATTTGACTTTATGTAAAAAATTTTTCATTATTTTTTTATTTTTTGTTTTAAGAAATAGAGCATAAGCATATACTATATTTGTAGATTATAAGTTCAGACATGTTAATTTATATTATTAAAACCCCATATTACTTGATTTATTTTTGTTTTTGAATATTATTTGTTGATCTTAAGTATCATATTACTGATATGATATTATTCCATGTGGCATTGCCTTCCTTTTAGTCAAAGAAAATATGGCCCCATATCAGCCATTGTGTAGGTCAGCACAGTAGATCTAATGCTGACCTACACACCAGATCTACGGGTGTAAGGTCTGCATCAGATCTACAGTGAGGTAAGTGTGACAGTTGCCTCAGGCAAAAATTGAGGGGGCATAAAAATACAGTTGCAGTTTCACCCACAAGCTTAATTATATTTATCTTGACAATATTTTGTGCTGTACAGTCTGTCTACAAAGACATAATAGTGTATTTTTCTAATGCCAATTAAATTGATTAATTGATAAACAATTATTAATGATTTTTCCTAATTGAAAGCAAGAAAAATTAAACTATAGTTCATATTTATTATATTGAATAGAATTCATTTTTATTATATCTTTTATAAATGTATTTTTTAGTAGTATTTTGTTAACTATTTGCTGCTTTAAAAGAACAAAGAAAGTTTTTTGTATGATTCTCAATGACTAAGTATCCGATGTCATTACATTCCCAATTCCAAAGTATTACATATGTTTATGTATTAATGCATGTGAGTGAAGAGGAGAGAGGGCGCCATTTTCTAATGTTGCTTCAGGTAACAAAATATCTAGATCCAGCACTGATGTAGGTGCAATAATTGTAGTTCACTTAACTCCAGGATTTTTTGATTCAGAATTTTTATTAAAAAATTATTATATTTCCAACTTATGCAAAATCTGAATTATTTAAAAAGCTTCTGCCCCAATTATTTGCATATGTTAGGGAATGGTTATACTGCATTTTTCTTCAAAATATAATCAATCAATATACTTAAATAATGAAAATTTTTAAATTCTATAGAATTACATAATATTAAATAAATTATTTCCTATATAATATTGTAGTAGTATAAAAAATTCATATTACATTTTTGGAATATCATATAATACTGAATATATACAGATAATCCTTGATTTATGACCATGATGCAATTGATAAGCTCTGTGATTACTCGATGTATTTCACATAAGTATATGTCCATGCACAATGCTCTGATATATTGGCAATGTCTATTTTATGTCTGGTTCCTTTTATTTTGTATTTGTTACATTTAATATAATGCTGCATTATACACTCAATAAATACAAGAATTTTTTGACTTATGTTATTTACCACATCAATATAACTTAGATTGTTTAAACTGAACTCAATTGTAAGCTGACACTATTTGTACTGTATAACAAAATCTGTAACATATATGTCACTATCAAATATTATTATTATAAAAGTTCAACAAGACTGCACAAAACACAAACCAAAAAGTAATACTCAAAAGCCCTTTAGCAGTCAAAAAATTTAATCAGAAACGTTTTCAATGCACTTGGCATCTTCCTCAGCTGCTACTGTAGCAGAGGAAGACACCAAGTGCGTTGAAAACATTTCTGATTAAATTTTTTGACTGCTAAAGGGCTTTTGAGTATTACTTTTTAAATATTATTATTGTACTAATTTATATATTCAGATAATTTTCTAAACAAACTTGAAAAGTATGTAATATGTGATATAAATCAGAAATATAGTAAGTTTTTGAAAATAGAAAATGCTTAATTGTAAAAGAATTTGTAAGTATATAGTGATTGTAGAAGAATCTGCTCCAATGAGTAAATAGAATAAAAACATTAAATACTGATTTAACATATTGATTTAATAAATTCATATTTAACTTATAAAAGGTGATTTGATGATTTAACATAATATTTCCCAACCCACAAAGGCTATGAGCAGTTTAATAATAATTATATATTATGATATTTCTGCTAGGCTAGTATTTAGCCTGGTAGAAATAGCATATTTAAAATAAGATTCTTCTTTTATGAAGCATACATTTTCAAATAAAACATCTTAATGCATTTTCAAATAAAACAATAAAATAAAACACTTCCCGTAGTCGCCATTATGTTATTGCCGATGCATTTGCTTGGTACATACTTTAACAACTTATTGCTTAATTACTCGTTTAGTTACGACTATATAATGCTGCATTTTGCCAAAATTAATAACAAAATAGATTAATTTGTAAATAATAAACTGAAACTTTCCTACTAACAACATAGATTAATTTGTAAATAATAAATTGAAACTTTCCTAATTATGCTCAAAATCAATTTTTGGAAAAAATGATTGAACACCTGTCATTAACTCAAAATCAATTTTCGGAAAAAATGATTGAACACCTGTCATTAAGCCTAAATTTTCGGAAAAAATGATTGAACACCTGTCATTAAGCCTACCTAACCTTATTGCTTAGAAGAAAAAAATGAAATTGTTCAAAGCTCTGCAAACTCGAATTCGTGCCTGAACTGATTAATCTCATTGGTTTGTAAGTATTGTAAGGAAACCGAACATCTTCCGCTTAGGGATTACCTTTTTGGAACGAACTGTACAACACTGGATCTATCCATCCTTTGATTTGGAACGTGCATATAATTCGTTACAAAATACGTAGGCGTCAGTATTTTCTTCCTCCTCTGAGGACAATTCTTTTTTTAATGTTTTATTTCACTTTTCTTAATGTTTACTTCCCTCTTTCGTTTTCTTTTATGCTTTCTCCTATTCTGTCACTGATTTCTGTGGTTTAAAAGTTTTCATTTAGAAGCCTTCTTACCTTTTTTCCGGGTATACCGAGTGCTGAGATATGGGTACTATCCGGTATTGAATGTAGATATGACATTTTTATTAAAACTGTCGTAGTGTGCCCCACTACGACATGTTTTAATAAAAATATCATATTTACATTCAATGATGCGATAAAATATTGATTAATATGTTAAAATATTTCTGTCTGCCGGATGGCCACGTGGTAAAGCTTTGGCTTATCACCCTGGAGGATCCGGGTACCACACCTCCAGTTTTTTCAGGAGGCGACCGGGCCTGGCACTTAGAACCCCATACTTCAACCATCCATTTGATCCCATCACGGATGTTGGCCAGCCTGTGATGGGCTCTACAAGTGGCCACCGCCAGATAAAGAATATCCCATGAGGATATGGCAGCTTAACAAATCTAACCTAACATAACCTAACCTAGTTAAAATATTTCTAAAAAATTAATGAATCCAGAGGTATACTTATGGTCGGTTCCACCAACATCGTATAACCCTACTGTCAGTAAACGAAATTGTCAGTGTAACAACAGAACGTTCCACCACGACTGTTGTTATCGATGTTTACTGACAGCGAAGAGCTGACACTACGATTGTTATTCATGTTCTCGGTAAAATGCCTATTAGTCAAATTAAAGCACGTTTTAAGAAATGACGCTATAACAGCACGTGACAAGCCAAGATGGCTACTGTTTAAAGTAAACGACATCGTTATTCTGATAATTCAAAATAATTTTAGATGGTGAATTTTCCAAGATATATGGTATTTTTCTGTGTTATCAGATGACGCCACTTTTCTCAGGGAGAATACTAAGTGACGGGGCGAAACAAGCCCTTCCACAGGCTATTGGGAGAATACTAAGTGACGGGGCGAAACAAGCCCTTCCACAGGCTGTCCACCCCTGCCTAAGTGACGGGGCGAAACAAGCCCTTCCACAGGCTGCCTACCCCTGCAGAGGAGTCAGCCGGATTGTAGAGGACGGGGATCGATGGCCGGGCGCGGACCCCATGAAAAATTTTCAAGGGGTGGGTCCCGAGACTCGAACCCGGGTCCTCCAGAGTGAAAAGGTGAGATTGCTATATTTATTATAAATATCTTCCCGAATATTTCTTGAAAAATGAAAATATAGTAAAGATTTGTCTCGAAAATGACCGTATATCTTGAAAAATGCACAGTTCCTTTGAAAAATTAATTCATATAATCTGCTATCTATACTATCTTTAAGAAGCCTAGTATGAAGATAATATTCAAGCATATAGTATTAACAACTTATTTCAAAACGATTAATCACTTTGGATGTATAATTATTAATTGATAATTTGAAAAAGCAAATAAAATTCACTATTATTAAATTCAGATATTCAAATTTGTTTTGTTTTCGTAGTTTTTATTATTATTATTAACATAGCTCAACAGATATATCCAGGGCCGTAATAGGGCGTGGCGAAAGTGGCATTCGCCACGGGCGCAGCTTGATTAGGGAGCATATTTTTTAATTGATTTCCGTTATTTGCGGGCAAATGACTTTTTCCGATAAACTTGATTAGGGGCGCAAATTTTTTAATTGATTTCCGTTATTTGCAGGCAAATGACTTATTCGATAAACGTTGCAGATATGCGTTATGTTTTTCTTTCATTTTATTTCTTAGAAGAGGTAATTCATTGTTAAGAGCGGCCAAGTTGTACCCTAAACAAAGGCGCTATTTTTATTGCTAAAGTAAAAGTTTACAATGATTTGAGAATGCTATATTTATTATAAATATCTTCCCGAATATTTCTTGAAAAATGAAAATATACGATTCATTAGTAAAGATCCCCGTCCTCCACAATCCGGCTGACCCCTCCGCAGGGGTGGGCAGCCTGTGGAAGGGCTTGTTTCGCCCCGTCACTTAGTATTCTCCCAGAATGGAAAGTGGCATCATCTGCTAACAAAAAAAAAACCTAGTACATACAATTCAAAAATTAAATATACTACGAACGGAAAAAATATATTTTTGTAAAATAATTGTATTACTATACAATTATTTTACAAAAATATATAAGTAATGTAATAGCTATAATAATTTAAAAATGTTTTCATTTTGGTGGGAGGGCTGCAGCCCTGCAGCCCTTATGGGCGAGCCGCCACTGGTAAAAATTAACCGGAAGTCACGTGTGGCGTATGACGACGATGATAACGTCGTCGTTTTACCGGACGTCGCTTCTCTACAGTAGAAAGATTGTGGCAGTTTTGATTTATTCAAATAACTTTAATCAAAAAATTTCATTAATATTTTGTATTTAATTTTTTTAATATTTGAAATGATGGAATTATATAAGCAAAATAAAAAAATGTAGGCTATAAAATAATTTAAAATAGATAATATAAACCTTAAATTGATTAAAACTGTTCAGACTAGACGAAAAAGCATCTTACAAATTAACATCTTTTTTTATTTGCATAATTATATACAATATGTTATAATATAAAAACATTTAAAAACAATAAAACTTTTATTTTAAGATGTTTTTCTTATATAAAATAACATTAATCCAAATGACTGTAGTAGTAATGTTATTTTATATGAATAAGAAAAATAGCTTAAAATAAAAGTTTTATTGAATTTATATGTTTGTGTATATATTATAATATATTGTGTATAATTATGCAAATAAAAAAAGATGTTAATTTGTAAGATGATTTTTTTTTTTGTCTACGCTCAAGTTTTAATTCAAATAACCAGACGTCCCGGATTTGAGTGGTTTGTCTCGTAATGAAAACTGTCCCGGATTGGTCATGTAATCGTTTTAACATTTTCTCAATGGCACAATGTTGCTGTTTCCTGTACTTCATATCAGATGATGCTATTGTTATTAACTGGTAACAAATGTTTCTATTGTGTATGACAAGTATTGAAGATAATAAAAATACTAATATGGAGCTTGTTACAGAATTAGCGGATTTAAAATTCAATTATTATCTTTTTATTATATTTAATAAAAATTAAGAATATTTGAGTTAAAAAAGTATTTCAGATTATAGCCATTCTCCAATTTATGTAAGGATTGTGTTATTTTATGACTTTATTCAAGTTGAATTTTATATAATTCAGAAAAATAACTTTTTAACAAAAGAACTGAATTAAAAATTCTCAAAGCTAAGTGACTACAATGATTTCACCTATACAACATTATAGTGCCATATTGTTCCCCAACTGAAAATAAGGCAATGCTGCATAGAATGATATATAACAGTTATGATACTTAAAATCAACAAACAACATACAAAACATAAATAAATCAACTGGCATGAGCTTAAATGTTGGAAATTAACATGTATAGACTGTAACTTACAAATACTGTAGCTATTTATGCTATATATCTTAAAAATTTTAAAAAGATATGGAAAATATTTTACATAAAATTGAATTTAGGTAAGTTGGGAGTGGCTATATATTATTCTACTTATCAAAATTATAAGTTTCGAATTTACCTACTCAATATTTATCATTATAATGCTATAATATTAATAATAACTTATAATTGTGAAAAAATATGAATTTATTAGTAAATTTAGTTTATAAAATTTTGTATAAAAATATACCTACAGACTCAAATAATGGTGACTTTTTCTTGCATTGTGAAGGAGCTATTTAGTTAAATTCAATTTTTATTTTCATTAAAAATAAAACTCAAGTATTTTGTAATCTTGACACATACTCAACTTGAAAATTTATATTTGCATAGCTCTAATATGTGTGCATGTGTGTTTTTGTTCTTGATATACAGGTTGTTCTTTATAAATATCTGAATTATATATTTTCACACATACAAATATGCCATTTTTTGACTTTTTCAAAAATTTAAAAATTTATAGTAGTAAACTAGCAGTAAAAGTGTCATAAAGTTATGTATCATCTCATATATTTCAACATAGTAGAACTGCCATAAGATATATAGTAAATTCCTGTATAATGTGCTCCCCTGAAACATGACGAAAAAATTGCAACTAGTACTAAATTTATAAATAAATAACTAACTTATTAATGCTGAAATTAAATATTGGCATGAAGTGATTTTACGTATAACATCAGTTATTGAATTGCTTGGAGAAAGTTTTCTAGCCTTCCGGGGTACAAGATTTCTTTTTAAATGAAGATTATAGAAACTGGAAAAATATTGGTGAGGTATTAAGAAAGCATTGAACACTCAAAAACTCATGTAGATAATTTGAAATCATTGATAGAGCTAAAACGAAGGTTGGAAACTTGTCAGACAGTAGATTCGGGTACACAAAGACTTATTAATGCTGAAATTAAATATTGGTATGAAGTGATTTTTACGTATAATATCAGTTATTAAATTGCTTGGAAAAAGTTCTCTAGCCTTCCGGGGTACAAGCGACAAGCTTTATGAACGAAGGTTATAGAAACTGGAAAAATATTGGTGAGGTATTAAGAAAGCATGAAGACTCAAAAATTCATTTAGATAATTTGAAATCATGGAGAGAGCTAAAACCAAGGTTGGAAATTTGTCAGACAGTAGATTCAGGTACACAAAGACTTATTAATGCTGAAATTAAATATTGGCATAAAGTGATTTTATGTATAACATCAGTTATTAAATTGCTTAGAGAAAATTCTCTCACCTTCTTCAAAAACTCATGTAGATAATTTGAAATCATGGATAGAGCTAAAACCAAGGTTGGAAACTTGTCAGACAGTAGATTAATGCTGAAATTAAATATTGGCATGAAGTGATTTTACGTATAATATCAGTTATTAAATTGCTTGGAGAAAGAGCCTTTCGGGGTACAAGCGACAAGCTTTATGAACATAATAATGGAAATTTCCTAAAGTTAATTCAATTGCTAGCTGAATTTGACCCTATAATGGAGGAACACGTTCGTAGAATCCTCAACAATGAAGAAAATAAAGTGACATATTTAAAGGAAAAAATGAAATTATTAGACTATTACATGATAAAGTCTTATATTATAAAACAAGTTCAAAAAGCGAAATATTACTCGGTTATTCTTGATTGCACTTCCGATGCGAGTAAGGTTGAAGAAATGACATTTGTAGTAAGATATGTTTCTATTGCTCAATTAAAATCGGGATTTGAATGAAAAATTAATGAACATTTTTTGGGTTTTCTTCCTATTGAGAGATTTTTTGACCAGAAGGAAATTATTAGACTATTACATGATAACATAAAGTCTTATATTATAAAACAAGTTAAAAAAACGAAATATTATTCGGTTATTCTTGATTACATTTCCGATGCGAGTACGGTTGAACAAATGACATTTGTAGTTAAGATATATTTCTATTGATCAATTAGAATCAGGATTTGAATGTAAAATTACGAACATTTTTTGAGTTTTCTTCCTATTGAGAGATCTACTGGTAAAGAATTATCTGAAGTTTTATTAGAAGAGTTAGGGAAAAATGGATTGAAATAGGAAAATATGAAAGGTCAAGGTTACGACAATGGTTCAATTATGAGAGGTGACAAATCGGAAGTACAGTCAAGAATTACAACTCTAAACCCTAGAGTATTTTATGTTCCTTGTAGCAGTCATTCCATAAACTTAGTAATTAACGATATGCCAAAAACTTCTTTGGAGGCAGCAAACTTTTTTAATATGGTTTAAAAGGTATATACATTTTTTGCCTCATCGAATTTTCGGTGGACCATATTAAGAGAACACCTCAATACTCTTACATTGAAATCATTGAGCAACACTCGTTGGGAAAGTCATATAGATTCCCTAAAACCTTTACGTTTTCAAATACGAAATATTCATGATGCTTTATTAAGTATTAATGAGAATGCTGAAATAGATAATATGATTCGAGATGAGGCTAGCAGTTTATTGACCACAATAAAACAATTGAAACTTTTATGTTCGATTATCATTTGGTATAAAATTTTGAATCATATTAATCCGATAAGTAATCTACTTCAATCCAAAAATTTTGATTTATCCCAAGCCACTGATTTATTAAATAACTCATTATTTTTAAAGAACACAATGAAGAAAAGAAAGTGACATATTTAGGGAAAAACATCCAAAATGAAATTATTAGACTGTTACATGATAACATAAAGTCTTATATTATAAAACAAATTCAAAAAGCGAAATATTATTCGGTTATTCTTGATTGCACTTCCGATGCGAGTAAGGTTGAACAAATGACACTTGTAGTAAGATATATTTCTATTTATCAACTAGAATCGGGATTTGAATGTAAAATTAATGAACATTTCTTTCCTATTGAGCGATCTGCTGGTAAGGAATTATCTGAAGTTTTGTTAGAAAAGTTAGTTAAAAATTTTGTTAGAAGAGTTAAAAATGGATTGAAATTGGAAAATATGAGAGGTCAAGGTTACGACAATGGGTTCAAATTGTCGGTCGGATTGGCCGCGTGGAAACGCTTCGGCTTTCCACTCTGGAGGACCCGGGGCAGTTTACAAAGACATAATGTTGTATTTTTCTAATGGATAATACTTTGGCCGGATACCGCGTGGAAACGCTTCGGCTTTCCACTTTGGAGGATCCGGGTTCGAATCTATAAACATTAGTTAACCATCTCTGGGAGTCGGCCGGATTCGTCGCATGACCGCGTTAAACGGGTTTTTACTAACCCAAAAGAGGGATCGGCCGGATTGGCCGCATGGAAACTTCGGCTTTACACTCTGGAGGACCCAGTGGATTGGCTACGTGGAAACGCTTCGGCTTTCCACTCTGGAGGACCCGGGTTCGAATCTCGGGTCCCACTCCTTGAAAATATTTATCATGGGGTCCGGGCCCAGCCCGTCGATCCCCTGGCCGGATTGGCCGCGTAGAAACGCTTCAGCTTTCCACTCTGGAGGACCCGGGTCCCACTTCCTTTGAAAATATTTATCATGGGACCGGGCCCGGCCCGTCGATCCCCGTCCTCCACAATCCGGCTGATCCCTGTTCGAGTCTCGGGTCCCACCCCTTGAAAATATTTATCATGGGGTGCATTCGAGTCCCGGGTCCCACCTCTTGAAAATATTTATCATGAGGTCCATGTTCGAATCTCGGGTCCCACCCCTTGAAAATATTTATCATGGGATCTGGGTGGCCCGTCGATCCCCGTCCTCCACAATCCGGCTGACCCCTCCGCAGAGGTACCGTCGATCCCCGTCCTCCACAATCCGGCTGACCCCTCCGCAGGGGTGTATCCTGTGGAAGGGCTTGTTTCGCCCCCCGTCACTTAGTATTCTCTCTGAATGGAAAGTGGCGTCATCTGTTAACAAAAAAAAAGGGTTCAAATTATGAGAGGCGACAAATCGGGATTACGATCAAGAATTACAACTCTAAACCATAAAGCATTTTAAGTACTTTGCAGCAGTCATTCCTTAAACTTAGTAATTAACGATATGGCAAAAGCTTCTTTGGAGACAGCGAACTTTTTTAATAAGGTTCAAAAGCTAAATACATTTTTTGCCTCATCGACTTTTCGGTGAGCCATATTAAGAGAACACCTCAGTATTCTTACATTGAAACCATTGAGCGACATTCGTTGGGAAAGTCGTATAGATTCCCTAAAACCTTTACATTTTCAAAAAGGAAATATTCACGATGCTTTATTAAATATTTATGAGAATGCCGAAATAGATAATATGATTCGAGATGAGGCTAGCGATTTATTGACCACATTAAAATAATTTAAGCTTTTATGTTCGATCGTCATTTGGTGTAAAATTTTGAATCATATTAATCCGATAAGTAAGCTAATTCAATCTAAACATTTTGATTTATCCCAAGCCGCTGATTTATTAAATAACTCATTAATGTTTTTAAAGAATTAAGATAAGATGAATCCTTTGACAACATTATCTTAGAAGCTGAAAATTTAGCCAGCGAAATCGACGTAGAAACAAACTTTGAATCGACTACACCACGTCATCGTGTTTGGACTACAAAACGAAACTTTTCATATGAAAGTTTAGACGAACCGATACAAGAGCCAAAACAAAATTAGAAAATAGATTTTTTTTCTTTACTATAGATCGGGCGATCAATGCATTGGAGCTGAGATTCAACCTACTGAATAATCATAACGAATCTTTTGAATTTTTATATGATGTTCACAAACTAAAAGACGTACTCTCCATCCAGTTAAGCCGCGACCATCGACGCAAGTACGCGTGCGCTAACTGAACGAGTCCAGTGACAAAATAAGGATGACAGCTTCGCATACATTGGATGTTTTCAAACTCAAGATAACTGAAGTTGAATGGAAGTTTATTGTAATGTCGAAAATCTTTGAAAAATAGTGTATTTCCACCCAAAAGTTGTCTTTATTTTGGACACGGACTAAAACTTTTGAAAGAATCACAGACTAAACTTTGGAACAAATTGAAGAAAATAGATGAAGACTTTTTAAAAAATGAATTCGTCTTATTTTGGAACATATTTTGAATCTTCCGACCTCGAGAGGGGAAATACCCCCTGCTCCCCTTATCTACGCCCATGCTAGAAATCGTTGAGGATATATAGCAAAAAGTTTTATTGAAATTGGTTTAACAGTTCTCTAGAAAATCTCGATTAAACATAAATACACTCATCCCTCGAGTTACACGGTAGATACGTTCCTTGAAAAATCATGCAAACCGAAACGGTGTAAAAGGAGAAGCAGAATTCATACAAAATAGAAGAATATATTCAATTAAACTGTAAACAGTGTAAATCGATCTAAAGAAGATAAAGAAAAGGATATGTTCTTTATAACCATGTAAAATGAGATAAGGATTACAAAAAGAGGATTGGTTCATTAATTTTTAGAGACAATTTAATGCTTATACTTTTTCAATTTATTTTTGAAAATGAAAGCATAAACATTAATTAACACCGAATACGGTACAAAAATAAACAAATTAACAATATTCCAGTTGGGTTGCGCAACTGGTAGCTGAATGGGGCGCTGAACTCAGCAGAAAGGAATATTTGTTATAGAATCTCTAGAAACAAGATGATTCATCGCTTCACGTGAAGCCCAGAGTAATACTCGTAATAGGTAATAATAATACAAGAGCCAAAACAAAAATATAAAATAGAATTTTTTTTCTTTACTATATATCGGGCGATCAATGCATTGGAACTGAGATTCAACCTACTGAATAATCTTAACGACACTTGAATTTTTATATGATGTTCGCAAACTAAAAGACGTGTAAAAATGAATTACTGGCACATTGTAAAGATCTCGAAAATCTTGATTCGAGATCTTTATAATCGTTACAATCGAAAATCGGAGGAATCCCATCTTGACAGATGGTGATTCCTCCGATCTTAACGCTTTAAAACTTGCCGACAAAATAGGCCTTGTTTCTTCACTTTTAACAAAGAAAGAAGGTCCAGTTGACATTCTTAAATTCATTACTTCCCTTAAAATTGGGCCAAATTTGAGTATTGCTTTAAGAATTTTGTTAACGCTGCTCATAACTGTTGTTACCGGTGAAAGAACCTTTTCTAAATTAAAAATAATAAAAAATTATTTAAGAACTATGTCTACTCGAAATCGTCTTAATGGGTTAGCAATGTTGGCCATTGAACATGAATTGAGTAATAAATTAGATCTGAAAGAAGTTATTCGCGATTTTGCAGAAAATAAACTTCAAAAGAGATTGTTTTAATTTAGGTTTAGACTTTGAATATTATTTAACTAGTTTTGTTTATTGTTTTAAAAGTATATTTAAATTATCTCTGAAAATAGTAGGTACTGGTTTCAGTTTTTAAATTCATTGTCTTTAGCTCTGTTAAATATGTAAATTTTGTTTTTCAATAAAACAGTTTTTCGTAAATCTGTATTAGTATTATTGTCTTAATTCAATTATATGTCATTTTTCTGGTTAACATGATTCTTTTATAATTCTGGCTTTTTTTTTAATTTTAAAGTTTTTTTGCAGCTTAGGGGCGGCATTTTTTGGGTTTGCCTATGGCGGCAAAAACGCTAGGGCCGGCCCTGACTGCACTGAAATGATATCACAACGCATTGCGAGATGGCAGGAGTATCAAAGCTACAAATTAGTGCGATTTCGGATTTATGTGAGTATAACGATTTGAAAAGTCGCACCAAAGTAAATCAATAAAAAATAGAAATTCGAAAAAACCGCGTTATATTGAAACAGCGTTAAGCGGGGTCTTACTGTATCATGTTTGGAAATTATATTTTATTGATTAAAAAGCAATATTAAAATATCGAGCAATTTTAGTAGAAGTCCTATATCACGAAAATATCACGATTAAATACAGTAAGTTGTTATATAACTAGATGTCTGAGATGAAATTTTCCAGATATACATTAGATGATAAAGATTCGTGACATCGGATTTGACATTTCCATTGTACTAAAAACTCATTCCAAAAAACTTGTATATCTTGGAAAATATATCCCGTAAACATCTAGTTCTTTTGAAAAATTTATTCAGTTAATTATTTCATATAATTTAAATAAAAGTGCAATCATATTTACTTTTAAATATATTAATATACTAATTAAAATGATCAGAAATTTTTAGTTTTATATTTACCTAACAGTTTTGTCAAGCACAAGCAAAAATGTTTATTTTCACTGTTACTATGACAACCCAATGGAAGCAGACGTATTTTTTAATTCACAACTGTTCTATTTAAAAGTTAATTTACAGCTATCAAAAGTAATATTTACAGCTATTATATGACAATATGATACTCTTAATTTATAAATGGCATAATGCAAAACAAAATAAAACCCAAAACAAATTATTAATCTCTACGAACTCATAAACCTACAAAACGTGACAATATGATACTCTTAATTTATAGATGGCATAATGCAAAACAAAATAAAACCCAAAACAATTTTTTTTTCATTTAAAAACCATGTGAAAGCAAAACCATGTAAATTGAGTACCGTGCAAATCGAGGGATAAGTGTACGTAAAAAGTGAAGTCAGTTGAAAAAATCATTGAGTGAATTTAGAATGTTAAGTGTATAACAATTAACTAGCTTATTCAAATGTAACAGGAATAGACATGCTTCTCGCTTCTATACGTAAATTGTGAGATGTGCCTGCGCCGCAGACAGGATTCAACAAATTTTTTCCACCCACATATAAAAGAGAGTCTGATTTAAAACAATGCTTTATTTATGCAACAACGTCCAGTTGTGGAAGTGATACAGTTAGTTACAAGTGTAGTGGATGTGAAAAGTGATTTTTAGAGATAAGTGGGTATTAAATCCGGTCTGCGATGCATCTCAAAATATAGAAATGCCCAGAAGCCTATCTTTTCCTGTTGTATTTGATTTTACTACTCATTTACTTTCTAGATTCAAGAAATCGAAATATATTTTTGTGGGTTGTATTTATTTTTTTCCGCTCTAGTTTAGGCGGTTTTGCTGCTCCTAAATTTTGCCGCCGTAGGAAGTCGCCGACCTTGCCTACCGCCTAGGGCCGGCCCTGCTTCCTGATACATTCAACCTCCTTGGATATACTAAGGAAGTATACTTTCTATCTAGACCAGGGGTGTCCAATCTTTTGGCTTCCTTGGGCCACATTTGAAGAAAAAATTGTCTCAGGCCGCACATAAAATATAGGTCTACTAATTTTAACGATTATCTAGACCAGGGGTGTCCAATCTTTTGGCTTCCTTGGGCTACATTTGAAGAAAAAATTGTCTCAGGCCTACTAATTCTAATGATAGTTGTTAAATAAAAAAGTTAGTAAATAATGTACTTATATCCATCATGACAAATAAGCAAAAATGTCGTAGCATAATAATCTTTTACTTCTATTCGTTCAGAAATTTTTAAAAATTATTGAATACATCAAGAAGTTTTATCACTGATATAAGAAATATTTTAGAAAATGGAAATAGGAAATGTACTGTAGATAAGTACTGTATTATTTTTAAATAATAAAAACTTCGTTAACTCAATTATTTTTAGTACAGAAATGAAACAAATTTCTTTTTCTTTATTAGTGGGATATTTGATGATGTTGCTGCGTTGTAATACTTTTTAATAAGAAGTATTACAATGCTGCGCGAATTTCAAAAAATTCTGACGTCAACGAGTTTTAAAAATCTTCAGAGTTGCGCATCCTGTTATACATAATCCGTGATAGCACCAAGGTTAATAGAGAAAGGTTGGCCATTCAGCCTCATTTGCATGTGACCTAGTTTCTGTTAGCCTCGTTCCCTACCTCATCACTGCTACTTAGGATGCTAATGTAGCTATTTTATAGCTAGATCTAGCGGATTTTCATTATGTCTAGCTGATAAAAATGTCATCTAGCGGTTAGCTATAAATCTAGCTATTTTTAGTAGTAACAATTATTAATTCTAGTTATGTAGCTGTTTTATAGCTAGATCTAGCGGATTTTCATTATGTCTAGCTGATAAAAATGCCATCTAGCGGTTAGTTATAAATCTAGCTATTTTTAGAAGTAACAATTATTAATTCTAGCTATTTTTAAAGTTTAATTATGGCTTTTTAATGTCGATTATTTACATAACACAAGATAGGTTATTTAGAAGCAATTTTATGTAATTTCATGGAAAGATGTAAGCATCTAATGTGTTTCTATACCCGCTTAAAGATAATTTCACAAAAAGAATCAATGCTGATGCAAAGAATGTATTATATCAAATTTGTGATATACTGAATTAAATTAAGAATGCATTATATTGATACATAGTATATAATGCAATCTATACTATCAAAGATAATTGGTCCATGTCAAGTAACCTAGGGATCCCTGCTCCAAGCTCTTAAGTTTTGCTGAAACTTAGTACGAATATATATAAAGTTTTCAGAGGATACTGTGCAAAATTTAAGTTCAAGAAATAGGGTGGTTCAGCACCGGCATCTTCCTTGCAAAAATCACCCATGTAATACAAATTCAATCATGAATAATTTCCAAAGTTTCAAGTTAATTTCCATATAATAATTTCCAAAGTTTTAAGATAATATAGTAAGAAATTTTATGAAAATCTGTTACAAAATCATCCATTTTCATTATTTTATTAATGTTTCAGATTGTTTTTCATTAATAAAAAAATTCCATATAATAATTATTCGGATTATAAAAGACTAAACGTTTTAAATGTTATCAATAAAGTGGCATTTTTTACATTAGGCGACTTTGGTCGGTTGACCAAACGGATTGACTAAAAGTTATTCAATTGAAAGGCTTATATTTGGCTTAATCATCTAAAATTCATAGTTATATCGATGCTAAAATTTTAGTCGTTCAAGATGGCTAAAGTTAAACGTAAAGACAAAGAGGTTTACTTATAACTTGAATGATAGTAATCAGTTTGGTGAATGAATTAAAAAAAAAATTTTAATCAAAAAATGAATAGAAGAAAAACAAATGGTGAATAAACGACTGGGTGCGAAGATGGACTTTTTCTTGACACATCAGATATAATAATAAAAAAACAACAGGCAATTGAAGAGAGAAAAAGTAATGACTTAAATCTAACTCAGATATAAAATAAGAAAATATCTTCAAAATATTTTATTTTCAGGATGAATTTTGCAACAAATCAAAAATAAATTTGAGAAAATTATTTCGCTTATAGTTAATTTATTTTCTTTTTGTATTTTTAATATTTATTTTATTTTATTTAATTTTTTATTTATCTAAGAAAATCCCAATCATGGTCCCAACATAAGTTTAATATTAATGATATTAATCCATGTTATCTTGGCAGAAGAAAGCACGCGCAGTAGCAGTGATGACGTAGGCGATCAGGGATTAATATGATTGGTTGACTTTCAGAATGGCCAACCTTTCTCTATTAACCTTGGATAGCACTGATCTAGAGCTTTAAACACACTGACATTACGTCATCATGACGTGACAATGGATGACGCCGCTAATACCGGCAATGTACGTCATCATGATAACTTCCTATAACTTTTACTTAATTTTATAATTTATTACATATTCTGAGTTTTGGTATTGAGGAAATTAACTTTCATTTATAGCATTGAACTTATGGGAAATTGTATTTTAAGTAATAATTAATTACAATTCTTATTTTAAAAACAAAAATTTTGAACTCATCTATCTTGGATATTTCAAAATTTTTCTGCTGGGTGATGTTAGTGTATTTATTTCACTATAAGCTGCAAAGCCACATCAAGGCCCCACCCTTTTTTGCGGATTTTTTGTTTTCCTAGAAACCTCATAATGGCTAGACAGAATCCTCATTATGAGTAAAACTGGATCCTCATCGCAGAATTTTCTTTAAGTCTGAATTAACATTAGCTTGCAATTCACCAAAACACATTGACTAATCCATAATTAAGCCAAAATAGAAATCTGCATCCAGTTACGCTAAAAATTAGAGCTTTAACTAAATTAATTACAAAAAACTACAAAATTAAAACATTGAAAAGTTAAAATTATAAAAATTTGGAATTAAAAGTAATAAAAGAAATTTAAATTACGATACAATTGGAAAACAGACTTTACATGATTAGATGAACCAATATATCAGTTGTCTCCCCGCCCACACGTCTGTTCCTGTGAGTTACGGAAAACTCTTGCTCACTAGAAACGATTATCGCATCTCCTCGCAAGAACCACCCTGTCCAGAAAAGTACAGGAAAAAGCACGGCAAATGGATGCAAAGCACCACATCTCACTTGCAACCAGATGCTCATCTCCGTAAATTCCACCTGTCTCAAAATCTTCGGACCAAAGAATGATATTCAGGAACTAATTTTAGCCCCATTTTAGTCCTTTAAGCCAAACAAAAAAAAATTTTCTCTAGTTATTGTTTCCGTAATATCGTTACGAAATTCTGCTTTTCCCATAAAATTCAATGTTAAAAAATATTTTAAAATTTCATTATCAATTGCATATTAATGCAAGTAATATTTTTCACAAAATTTTCAATTTCTCACTGTAAAACATTTTAATTTATTAAATAATTAGATATAAAAAATAATAATAAATTGAAAATTATTGTCAAAATTTATCTACATATATACTAGTTACATATAAATATTTAATACATTTCCCATCCAATCCATTTTATAGTGTTATATTTTCATATTTTAAGTTTTTGTAACATTAAAAATTATACTATAGCCATTAAAAACTAACCATATGCTTGTCTGTAACAAGCATTTTTCTATATCATATTTTTTTCAGCTTTCATAAATATACATTAAATTTGCATATCCTCTAAATTTCACAAGCATTTCATCTATATAATATTTTATATATTTATATACAAGTATATAAAAAGCTTTACAAAAAAATTGCCAAATATTTTATTAATAATTATTATTTTTAAATTGCAAAGAACTGCACTAATAAAAGTACATTTTTTGTTAAATAATTGTAGTAAGTTCTTATATTTCATTGCAGTTTTTTACACTAACATTTTATTTAAAATTTTTTTATTTAATCAACTCTATTAAATGGTTTTAATCAGTGGCATAATAATTGGGAATGCAGAGTACGTGGCGGGCACCGGCCCATGAAAGACTAAAACTTTCATCATAAGAAATGTCAAATGAATCATTGAATGTAAATACTGTATCCAATTAAAAAAATCTAATATATAGTATATAAAAAAGAAGTCAATTACAGTATTTGTATTTTTAGTTTGGTTGAAAGAAAACGCAAATTGATAGACGATGCTAATTTGCCCGAATGTCATTTCTCAATCTCCAGTTCCTCGAATCCTATATACCAAATTCTCACTTGTTTGAATCCCTTTTGCCCGAACCTTCCTTTATATATTACTAACCTGCTTGATTACCATTTTCTCAATTCCCATTTACACGAATGTCATTTACCCAAATGCCATTTGTACAAATGTAAATTTCTGAATTTAGGCATAACCAAAATTTTCATTGAAAAGGTCAAATTCAGGTTAAAAAATTATTTATCTCGTTACTAGGGAAAAATTTAATAAAATCCTTTTTTCAATAGATAACTCTACTTTCTCATTGTTAATTACTAAGTGACGGGGCGAATATGACTTTACACGGACTGCCCATTCGTTAAGATCAACTTAGAGAACGAGGATCAATTGATAGGCCTGAATAGATTTTCCAAGAGTTGGATCCAAAATTGATCCAGAATTTGGATATAAATTCAAAGTTTTTCAAGCCGCTAATTCACTTAAATATTTTATTAAATATTGAAGAATCTGGATATAAATTCAAAGTTTTTCAAGCCGCTAATTCACTTAAATATTTTATTAAATATTGGATTTGATAGAGCAAATAGGATTTGGGCAAATGAAAAATATGAATCAATAAAGTACAATTCAAATAACTGGGAATCAGTTAAGTAGAATTCAAGCAACTAGGATTTTTTTTCTTATGTAGTTTTACACACTTTTCATTCATCGAGTACTAAGAGCGAGGAATTTCAAAAATTATTTCATTTTACCTAAAAATAATGTTTTTTTAGTTGAAAAACGATGTATACTAAATTAAATTAATTTAGAGGGCCAAATTTGCCAAAATTGGAAATTTTTTCACACGATCGGAAACTATATGATAAAAGGACCATATCCTGAAAATTTCAAGCACTTAACCTTAAAAATAACGAAAATATCGCAATTTATAAAAATATGTAAATTTTTAATAAAATTATAAAAAATGCTGCGTCGGGAGAATTCAGGCGCTCTTTTCGCGAAAGAGTTAATTCTGCTTTCAAAACATTGCAAAATATACATTTTGATTTAAATGAACCCACCACAGTACTACAATGTGTGTCTGAACATTTTAAGAATTTAGAAACTCCTATGATGGAATAAAATAGGAAGCTCATAACCTTGCGCAACAGTGTGGAATAAATACTGCGTTTGAGTCAAAACGCTTGCGAATATATAAATGTCATTTTGATGAATTGGCTTATGACTATTGATTTGAAAACGGAGAGCAGCAATTTAAAGTTAATGTATTTTATTACGATTTGGATACAATAAATGCCCAAATTAATCAGAGGTTTGCAGGAATGACAACTATAACAAACCGGTTTGACTTTTTGGAACCAAAAAATCTTTCAATTACAGGAAAAGAGAGATTTTTAAAAATATGAAAATCTTTCAAAACAATATTGTAAGATTATATCTGATTAATTCTCGAATCAGTATATACAAGTACTTTCTTTGTTAAAAAAAGATTTGACACCTTTAATGTCTATTAGACAATTTTCAAATTTACTTCTGGAAAAATGTGGTTGTTTGGAGAGTGAATTTTCGGAAGTGTATGTTGTATTAATGCTATTTCTTACACTATCACTTACAGTTGATAGTGTGGAACGAACATTTAGCAAATTAAAAATTATTACAGATTACAAAAGAAATTTTATCAGCGAAAGTAGATTAGGTGATCTTGCGTTATTATATATTGAACACAAAGAAGCTGCAAAAATATATATCAAAGATCTTATTAATGATTTTGCAAACGCAAAAGCAAGAAAGAAACAATTTTAATTTTGAAATTTCATGTTGTACCTATCATATTTTTTGACGGGGCCCTTGGACCACATTTGCATTAGGGCCCAAAATTTCTAGCTACGTGGCTTTGAAGACGTGTATAAAGGACGCATTAACGGGCTTGTTAAAAATTTATTTGTTGTGTTATTAATTTATTTAAAAAATGTAAGTAGAGTTAGTTATGGTCATTTGAATTTATAAAATTTTAATGAAAGCTTTTGTTATTGTACAGAAAATGCGGCTTTTAACACAATAGAAAATTGAAGATTGATAGCGAGGAATTAAATTT
>AYEL01068728.1:0-18886 GCA_000484575.1 Olivierus martensii | reverse complement strand
TTCTAATTTTGCCAGATATTTTCCAACCACTTCAATCATGTCATCAATATGATATTGCGCACTCTGAATTCTTAAAGAACGTTTTCTATCTGAAAAGGTAGGCATATGTAAATTAGTTTTATCACTCAATTTTTCTTCCAAGTTGTTGTTCTTCTCTACGTTCTCCACATTCTCTGAATTAGCGACTCTCTGTGCCCAAGAAAGTGCTGTATCTGCATTTAACTCCTTTGCATCAACCCGGAGGCGTACACCTGACATTCCCACTGACATCCTCTCCCAAGTTAAAGGACGCCCCTTAAAGAAGTTTAAGAGGCATAAAGTACTTTAGCGAGTCAATAGCTAAGATGGCGGTGCGCAGACCAAGAAAAATTTTCGGTTCAAGACTTTTAGGTTCTGCGCATTTAATGCTATGAATAATAAAAAGCTCTTATTTTATTAATTTCTTTCGTGTTTTAAGTCAGATTATATGAATCTTAAGAAAAGTAATGATTTATAATTTTAATGTTTATTTTCTTAATTAACTCTTTTTTGTGTGGTAGTTTAGACAAAATGGTAGAAGTGTGTTGTAAACGTAGGAAAAACTTAGAAATACTGTTTAAATTCCGAAAATACAACTTTCTTTAAAATAAACAAGAATATAAGACAAAGATGTGTCATTAGGCTGCAATAGGCACAAAATTTGGATTGATGATAAGTTTCCCTAGATTAATATACAACGATACTGTAGATCGGTTATCTTATAGTTTAATGTAATCAAAGTTTTTGGTACGACAGGAGAAAAAATCCCAGCGGAATTTCGACCTCCCCTTTACCTTCTCCCCTAATTAAACACTCCTAAGTTTATTGGTGAAGATCCCATGTGGGGCAGAAGTTCCATTCTCAAGTTATGGGGCTCCAAATTTGGGGCTCAGAATCACGTTTTTTATGATTTTCTGCAAAACTTTTATAGATAATCGGATATTTTAAACGATTTTAGATGTATCTTATCATTCCGAATCGAATGCAATCAACTTAAATAAGCTACGACTTATTTTTACGAAGTTACGTGATTTTTCCCCCTACGACGATATATTCGTTCTGAAGCTTGGTAGAATTCTCAAATACAGTATTTAAATTTTTTATTGTTTTGTATATAAAACATCCTATTAATTAAATTACATTCGTTCACTTTCCACACTGAATAATAATCAAATATAGAACTTTGAAGATCATCTTTGTCAGTCAGTCGAAAGAGTTAAATTCTACCACTAGATTGTGCTGTAAAGTTCTGTTGACTTGTTTATGTTTATGTGGAGCTTATCTAAAGTTCTGTTGACTTGTTTATGTTTATGTGGAGCTTAAGCAGAAACTAAAAGCAACCTGAAACATAAATTTGCTCGTTTCATTTTATGTTATCAGTTTCAGTTTTCAGGTATAGTGGAATCCAAGTCTCAAACTGGTAACAACGACTTTCAAGAAGCAATGTAAACATGGCGAAAAGAATGAACTGGACGATGGAAGAAACAAATATTCTAATAGATATTTGGGAAAAACATTATCAACATTTAAGATAGATGAAAAGAAATAAAAGCATTTTTGGCAAAATGGCATAATTTTATTTTTATTTTTTAAATATTTGTAAGGATGTATTAAGAATCTCTCTTGCAATTTCATTTGTTCTTGACTAGGAATAATTGAAATAATTCAGGAAAATGATATTTTATATCGTCATCCATTATTACTATAGCTGACTACACGTTGTTTACAATCATGTTTATAAAATTTCCCACTAGATGGCGAATACTAACGAAAATTCCAAAAACGTGTCTGAAATCAACCTTAAAGTACTTTTATGTTAAAGTACTTTAATGCTTAACGTAAAGTACTTTATGTTTTTGTGTCTGTAGCAGGTATAACAAACCCGACAATTCAAGTCGGAGGACTAATACCTTGAATACAAATGGGTTTCTCCAACGTCTGGTAATCGGTCGGCAGTTTTCCTCATTCTACGTAACGGCGGGGTGCTCTTCTCTCCTCGGGCGAAAAGTTCGGTTCCATTCGTAAGGTTGGTCCTGCACAATCGTCGACTCAAATCGACGGATAACGTGTTCCTGTGATGGAATCGGTTGGCTATTTGTCTCAGTTCTTTCTGTCTATTTAGTAGACGGTGGGTGGCAACCGGAATGATATGAACAACTCCGAATTTTGGAGGTCGAAGATTTCCAAAGATAAGACGGTGTGAAACCTTCTACGATGAGCTGGCTTCGAATGAACAAGTCCGTAGACAGGACCTTCTACGATGAGCTGGCTTCGACTGAACAAGTCCGTAGACAGGATTTAGCTTCTTACTTCGACGATTGCGGAAAGCGACCGACTCCTTCAATGAACAAAGACCGACTGACTTCTCTTTTCTAAATTCTCAGTCTCTCCCTTTTGATAAAATAAATAAACACGTTTTCTCCTTTTTCCCGGGAAGTTGCTACGGCGACCTCTGTCACATAATTCTATATAACCCCTCAGACACCTGCACAACACTAGAATTCTTGTACAGTTCAATTCCAGCGTGTTTATTATTCTTTCGGGGGATAGTGGAGATCGGAGTATCTGGGATCGGCTGGAAGAAAGTCGTACTCACCCGATGTTGACGATAAAATTGTCAACTCCGCTAAATTACGATCGGGTGAGAAATGATATTCTCCAGCGGGCCCGGGCTCTCGGACCTCCACATAGGTAACGTTGGACAAAAGATCATTGGCCAACACCACTGTGATTTCACCCATGATAACTTGTTTATATTATTATAATGCTCGATTTAAATACAAAATTATACCATGAAAATGATGTGACATAAGAACAGATTTGGCAATAAAAAGGAAATTTTCTATATGCTATGTATATTAATTAAATTAATTATTTCTTTGTGTGTTATTTTAAGCATTATTTATTTATTAGCTAGGGAGAATCCATAAATTATGTCACGTTTAGAGGTAGAGTACAGATTTGAGAAGGTAAATGACAAAGATGGGAAGAGTTCTGTAAATTATGACGTCAGTCTTAAAATGACATGCATACATCCTTATGAATAAACAATGTTTTAGTTATAAAATAAAATAAAAAAATTTATGTGTAATTGTTAGAGAAATAAAGACTAATGTAATACCTGGAAATATGTTTGTTATAAAATAGGTCTGTCCAATCGAAATTATTTTTCCAATCAGCTTAGAGTCACACTATGCACGCATCACACTATGCACGCATAGTGTGATGAAAAATTTCCAAACGGTAGAGACCCAAAATGTTTAAAATAATGCAATATGGCTTAATTTCAAATTTTAATTGTAACAAATAACACATTTGTATCAATTACAGGTTTTTTGGTGATTTTAAATATTACTTATTATTATTACATAATATTGGATAAACATATAATACCATATTAGGCTATAAACGCCCTCGAATTTAAGTAGGATTTTAAAATCGGAAAATTGGAAAAAAATAAAAATGATTTTATAAGTAAGTTATTGAAAAATAATAAACATTTTTATTTACTTAATTAAGTACTAATATACATAAAAAGTTACCTAATTTATTAAGAATCTTCTTCAGATATATTATCACTTGTTTTTTTTTTAATAGCGCTAGTCTCTTCTCCAAGCATGTTCTAATCAACCTTTCATCAATTCTGTTATCATTCATGCATTCTTTTATGCTCGAATTATAACACCCCTTAGGAAAATTATCTGCAGATTAAAGCCTGTTTTAATCTGCAGAATAAGACTCGTGCAACCGGCCCTTAGGAAAATATAACACCCCTTAGGAAAATTTTCCTTGGTATAGTTTTTTGTTTAAAATAATAAAAGATGGCAATTTGTTTCCATCAGCGGTTATAAACAGCATTATAGTAATTCGGGATTTTTTTTATAATTAAAATATGGTCAGATACGACGCGATTCTACACAGCTGCTATCAAACAGCAACTGGATTAAATCAGAAAAGTAAGAACGGGAACCACAGAATAAACAGTTATCAACGGTCGTACTACTATGCGCATTCGTAGATTATAAAGCAAAAACCAGATCGTTGGGGAGTGGGAGGTCGGGAGAAATAAGATGTTAAAATATTCGCTTTGAATTTAAGCCGCTGCCAAATTTTACATCTTAAAAATACGAATAAAAACTGCGGCTTAAATTCGAAGTAATACGGAGGTACTTTACATCATGATGAATAGTTATATAATTTCTTTATGTGATAAAATATAAACAAATTTCAATTGAGATATATGTCACGATCGTAATTATAGGTATAGAATAGCTTAACTGCAAATTCAACATAAAGTTTCCTTTTAATAAAACATCCTGAAAAGATATGATATAAAGATACTGATTGAACACAAATTGATACTGACAGTATCCTGTATCACAATCAATAATAATTATATTAGATAAGTAATTCTGTAAAAATCCAGTAATAATAATGCAGAAAAGTTATCTGTTGCCCCTTTCTTTGACACTTAGTGCCATCTATTGATATATATTGGCTAAATAATTATGTAAAAATCCAGTAATAGTAGTGCAGGTAAGCTATCTGTTGCTCCTTACTTTGACACTTAGCGCCATCTATTGATATTTACTTTCAATAATAATTGTATTAGCTAAATGATTCTGAAAAAATCCATAATAGTAATGCAGGTAAGTTATCTATTCCCCTTTTCTTTGCCACTTAGCGCCATCTATTGATATTTATTGTCATAAAATAAATAAAAATTGGGCCCCCTAGGGTCCTAAAAAAGTGTGATGTAGGGATATGCCCAAGCTGATATTGAATAAAATTCTATATCATGTTTCTAAATATCTGTTTTAGATTTTAAATAAAAAAGTTATATACATACATACATACATAATCTGTATTTTATAAGTAATATAGATTTAGCTGGCTTTGTAACTTTACATTATAATCTTTGCTATTTATAAAAATAAATTGTGTAGCTAGTACTTTTTTCCCTATAAGTGATAAAAATACTGTACAGTACTTGTTTTTATAAGCATAATCTTTGCTATTTATAAAAATAAATTGTGTAGCTAGTACTTTTTTCCCTATAAGTGATCACAATACTGTACAGTACTTATTTTTATAAGCATTTTTTTTATTGAAACATCTAAAGTTTGAAATTCAGTATACATATAAATATTAATTTTTAAATATAGATCTAAAAAAATTTTATAGATAGTATTATCTAAACGTGCATTTACAATAGGCCAAGACAAACGATTATGCATGAGCAATGAGCAAACAAGGAGATTCGTTACAGTATAAACCACGAGTTCCCAAAGTGCTATAGGTGGGCCAAATTGTAAATTCCAAAATATTTAGCGGGCCAAAAAAGAAGTGTTATGGAAAAATACATTCAAATCGATAAAAAGTCAGACACAAGGGGAAAATTTATACTAATTTTATAACAATCATTCTTTATTTATAGAAATAATTACTTTTTATTACAAATTGTTTAAAATAATAGTTCAAAAATAATTAAACAAAAATAACTAAATAATTTCAAATAAAAAAAAGAAATTCAAAATAAAATAATTAACAAAAATAACTAAATAATTTCAAATAAAAAAGAAAAAAATAAATTCATCAATTTGAAGTGTGTCACTTGTGTAGTTGTTGTTTTCTTTAATAATATCATTGAGCCTTGGTTCTAAATCGGTTGAATGTATTCTTAACACCTCTTGTAAATATT
The DNA here is from genome assembly GCA_000484575.1 of Olivierus martensii. NCBI lineage: Eukaryota > Metazoa > Arthropoda > Arachnida > Scorpiones > Buthidae > Olivierus > Olivierus martensii. The sequence goes on along the minus strand of AYEL01068728.1, from coordinate 13,167 downwards.
TATCGTATATCATTGAGCCTTGGTTCTAAATCGGTTGAATGTATTCTTAACACCTCTTGTAAATATTCATCGTTTAATTTTGAACTCAATTTGGACTTATTAATACTCATGATTGAGAAAGTTTTTTCACTTATATATGCGAAAAACTTTCTCAGTATATATTTAGAAGCATTTATAAATTTTTTTTTTAACTCTAGCAAATTTTTGATTATAATATGACAAAATTTATTTGTTTTTGTAAAAATGTAACTTATATATGCGAAAAACTTTCTCAGTATATATTTAGAAGCATTTATAAATTTTTTTTTAACTCTAGCAAATTTTTAATTATAATATGACAAAATTTATTTGTTTTTGTAAAAATGTAAAACTACACAAATGCATTGTCCAAATTTCATTACTCTACAATAATTTTTTCTTGGTGTTGGAATGTTTTTTCCGTCAGTGTATTTATGAATTCAAGATCGCGGATGATCTGAAGTCGCGGGCCGCATTTCTAGGGTTTGCGGCCCGCATTTTGGGAACCCCTGGTATATTCCTTCGCGTTCCGTTGTGTTCGGAGGCAAGGAGGTAACTAATGAACCATCCAAGCAAATCATCAAAGGAAATTCGTGCTCAAGTGTAAACGGTTATTTGAAGAATTTGTTTTTCAACAAACGAACAAACTGTTATTTCGTATTTTTTTCCAAGTTTAATAAATATTACAACTAATTTTTATTAATATTGTTGTTAATTTTTTATGATAATATTATTATTAAATTTGTGATTTTTTTAATTACTTAATCCTACTTTCATTCAGTAGGAATGAAAATAATATGGAAACTATAGTATGCAATGAAATAAAGATTTCGTAAAATTTTTTTATTTTTTCTGTTCATGACAGAAATGAAAGAACATTATTTGGAATATTCTTATTACTGGTATATAATAAATAAAATAGTAAGATCAGACATTGGCTTCTTTTTCTCAGATGCTTACTTATAATAGTAAAATTGTTTAATTTATACTCCCAGTGTAATTAAATAATCAAAATATGATATACAGTGTCAAAATATGATATACAATGGTGAGCTCGGTCACCAATAATAGTAGCAGACGGATATTAATGAACGAATTTGTTCCCAAATAGCATAACTGCTCTGCTCGTTTTAATGTTAAGCATTTCCTTCGTTTGTGCTCGCAGTGTGCAAAAGTATCGTAACAATTTAAAAATTAAAATTTGAAATGTTGTATGAATAAAATATTCGATTCATTGAGCTGTCTGCCACTATTGATGATGATGATTGTACGAAAGAGGGATTTTCAACAGCTCTAGCAATGAGGTATCGTAACAATTTAAAAATTAAAATTTGAAATGTTGTATGAATAAAATATTCGATTCACTGAGCTGTCTGCCACTATTGATGATGATGATTGTACGAAGGAGGGATTTTCAACAGCTCTAGCAATGCGACAAATCAATGATCTATTGGTCACTCTTAATAGGATCATCCTATGGAGTCCGTAAGGAATTTCAATCCTTTTATTAAATGATATATTTTATATTATTTAATAAAATAATACAAACTTTACTGCAAATACAAACAGAAAAATTTGCTTTGAGCAAATTTTTCAGTAATAAATTTTTTATAATTTAATAATTTATATTATTTAATAAAATAATACAAACTTTACTGCAAATACAAACAGAAAAATTTGCTCAAAGCAAATTTTTCTGTTTGTATTTTCAGTAATAAATTTTTTATAATTTAAAAAAAATTAAAACAAAGCATAAAAGGACATCAAGCAAAAGAAGCAGACAACAAAGCATAAAAGAAGTTTTAATCATTTAATAAAAGGATAAAGCAAGCATAAAAATTTGCTCTTTTATCAAACAAATTATTGATTGTTTTATAAAACAGTATAAAATTAAAAGTGTGTTTTTCAATTATGGTTCAAAGAGGCGGCAACATATGTAAATATTTTAATAAATTTTTTTATTATTAATCCATTGAAAAACATTTTTCATACTCAGCTAAAACATATATCAATACAGTGTAATAAATATATATTTATCATTAGCCAATCTTATTTAAAATAATTTTTGTTATTGGGCTAACAAATGCATGAAATTTTTTTTATCAAATTTTAAATTTAATTGCTGGATCAATAAGTTTCACCAACGCTGTTTTTTTTTTAAAGACAAATGAACAAAAATTAATAAATTTATGATCGTGTCAAAAGTGCCATTTTAAGATTCCATATACCTTTCATATTTAAATGAAAAAAGAAACCAGCATAATCTGGATCTTATAGTGCAGGGATGGGAAAGTTCTGGAATGCTGGTAAATTTTTTGGCACTCATACTTTTTTGGCCATCATATTTTTAATAACTAAAATCAGTGATTATAATTTATTTAATTAAAAAAATAATATACATACTTTTTCTAATTTAAAATTTCAATAAATTGTTTGTTTCCATATACTATAAACATTAAAAAAATTGTTACACTAAGACCCGGTTTTGGAATGTGCCGTTAAACTGTTTTATAATTGTTAAATGAACGCTAAATAAAAAACAAATTACGTTATATAATAACAAATTTACATTAAATTAACAACAATTACAAAACAAATAACTGATGAATTAACACCAGCTTCTAACAATTAGCATTTATCTGTTAATTGTAAAACACATTATTAATGGCTAAAGCTAACAGCAGCTTTAACAGTACATTGTAAAATAAGACCTAAAAGAAAGGAGGCGCATTGATGGTCACATAAAAATTTCTTATGCGAACACCTGGTTTGATTTAATTAGCTAAGCATTGACTTTTAAACTGAAGAAGCACTTAATACAATAGCTAAACGAATTTGAATTATGATAAAGGAGTTTAATAACTCAATTTTATAGTTATCATTATGGATTGATATTGAAATAATTACAGAAAATTAAATCAAAAAATGAATATTGAATATTTCGCAAAGCCTATCTCACTAAGGCATCATTAACTCGTACTGGATATTTTCTCAATAATATTTCTATTACAGTTTTTTTCTGCGTTATTTCTATTTTATCTTAGTTTATAAGGGAGTTGTATATAATCTATATATAATTAATAAATGTATTATTTCAAATCCAAAGTTATCTTTCAATATAAAATCATTCTGATACATTATAGAAACTTAAAGTGACCGGACATCCCGGATTATGCGGGATTGTCCCGGATTTGAGTTGTTTGTCTCGCAATGAAAACTGTCCCGATTGAGCATGTAAACTTTTTAGCATTTTCGCAATGAACAAAATTGCTATTATTGTCTCGCAATGAAAACTGTCCCGATTGAGCATGTAAACTTTTTAGCATTTTCGCAATGGACAAAATTGCTATTAGTTTCCTCTACGTCATACTAAATGACGTTATTGTAATTAACTAGCAACAAATGTTTTTATTTGTATGTGACAAGTATTGAAGATGATAAAAATACTATTATAAAATTTGTTATAGAAATAGCTGATTTAAAATTCAAATTAAAGGAAAGAATGGATATGCAGTTTATCCACAACTCATTGTACTCAATACGTTAAGAAATTTATAAGAGAACGGTTCGTCCAAAACAAATTCTTTCAAATCCAATATCAACAGTTTTTATGAAAAATGTATCCAGTATTTAGAATTTCGCTTATCACAATTTGAACACTGATTGTTTTAAGTGAACAAACCTTAAAAGCGGTATTACTTGGCAAAATGTGAAAAAAAGTTTTGAATACATTTCAAAATTTGATGATAAAATGGAGTAATTCGATGCTGATAAGGAAGGAAAGGAAATTTTTGATGAAATATCATAAGTAAAAAAAAAATATGATGATACAAAAATAAATGCTTGGAATGAACGAAAAATACAACCAATGCAAATGGATAGAAATATTTAATCACTTGATACGAACACATACCATTGAAGAATATTAAGCAAACAATTGGATTTTCATTATGCATGCCAGGCATCAATGGTACAACAGATAGAGTTTTTTCAGTGGAGAATAAGTTTTAGATCTCAGAAAAAATGCGGCTGAGCGTAGAAATGTTGAAAGCAATATTATAAATCGCATCGTTTAACTGATTACAATGAAGATTAGAATTTTGTATAGATGTTTTTGATTTTAATGTTCCTTAAAAGTCGATCGGATTGATTGTTTCAACATACTTCGGCTTTCCACCATGGAGGACCCGGGTTCAATTCTTGGGTCCCATATCTTTAAAAAATTATTCATGGGGTCCGGGACTGGCCCATCGATCCATTGTCTATATAATCAGGCTGCAGGGGCGTGCATCCCTGAGTTGTGATAAGATTTGTTTCGCCCTTCCACTTAATACTCTACAAGAATTTGAATATACAGACATTTTCATGTCAATCTATATTTCATAGTATATGGAATATAGATTGACAAAAATTATATGTTTTTGTCAACATATATCATCATACATCAACATACATAATGATGTATATCGTGTAAGTAGATATATATGATATATAGCAGGGGTGTTCAACCTTTTTTACTATGCGAGCTACTTTTATATACTAAATTATTCGGCGATCTACTCTCTTATAAAGATCACGTTCACATTTCCTTAACCTGATATCTATCTGATTACGTACAATTACGCAGTTAAATGCATTCACTCACTTCGGAGGACCACTGTCCCAGCCCTAAAAACTTTATTTGTATATTTAAAAATTTATTATCACTTTTAATAATTTTAATTCAACAAATAAAACAAATATTTTGGAATAAAATATTTATTTCTGTATTTTAGAAAATCAAAGTCAGAAAAAACAACAGATTGATTACAGATTCTTAAGTTACAGGAAATGAAGTGATTAAAAAAAAGTTGTGAAATTTGGTATTGTATGGAGCTCGCAATATTTTCATCGTCAGATTGATACGAAGAAGTGGCCAATCGCAGACAATTGTCCAAATGATCATTTTTAATTTGGTTTCTTGATTTTTTTAACGTTCATATTTGATTCTGACAAGTATATCGATCCGAAACACGACAAAATTTTTTTCGCAATATCAGTTAATATTGGAAACTTTTTGTGTATATTTCCAAATGATAAGAAAATTAATGATTTCACAATTTTAACGAAAAATAAACAAACGATAGCAATACACTTAAAAGAATTAAAAAATAATTCAAAAAATATAATTAAAACAAAAAATAAACAAACGATAGCAATACACTTAAAAGAATTAAAAAATAATTCAAAAAATATATCATAATTTAATGATAAATAAATTATTATTTTTTCAGTTTTAATTAAATTTGTAAAGAGGAATCAACTTTGGATGAATAAACAAGTGATCGACCAAAAATCCCTCCGCGATTGATCGGCCGATCGCAGATCGACGGGTTGAACACCGTTGATATATAGTATATCATCATATTTTTAACATATATTAAAATTTTGCAAAATATATCATCATATATTTGCAACATATATGATGATATATGTTGCAAAATTTCCTAAAGAATTTCAATATAATTTTTGGATGTAGGAAGCGGGAAAAGTTATATAATTAAAACGTAGGAAGAGGGAAAGTTTTACATTGCAAGTATAGGAAAATGTTCGGACTTCCGAAAATAGACGTTTAAAGCGGGAAAGTCGTACGATATGGGAACGCACGAGCGGTGTTTCACTGTATATTAAAATTATTCCGTATGCCAAATTATACAATAAATAAAAATATTAAAATATATATTACAATATAATTAAAACATATATTGCAGTATGATTTTATTTTTTATTAAATTATTGAACATTAATATGAGTGACCTGTGAATTTGTAGCACAACATTATTACAATATTCTCATATTTGCATACGGACAAACATTATCAACAGTTAAGTTGTCATGTTTATATTTATAACTGCCCAACTGTGAGGTCATACTTTGAAGATTTTTTTGTGAGTCGTCGATTATTACATCGTAATAATGCATATTAACGGGACAGTGAGAGCATCTTTGAGAGTCTGTAATCAATTCTAAAAATTATAATTCCATTGACAATCTAACATATCCGATAATATTTGGAATCTTATGAACTAACTCTGAATTATTATCCGAAACTAATAATATTCCAAATTTAAACCTGTCCAGATAATAAAAGGATTGGCAGCATAAATTCGAATAAATGTATGAAGAATTAAAATTTCTAGTCGTCATCCCAAAATATTCCTACTCCCGTAAAACTTTTAATCACGTTTGGTATTGTAATGCCTGCTGTCATGGTGGAGGTCTACAGAATTTTCAAGATCCTGCCTCATTTTATGGGGGCCACAGACCGACATCCTTTGTTATTACAACTATTATTTATTAATTATAAATAATAATATTCCAATTATTGATCGGGATGGATCGGTGAGTCGAATACAATTATTTATAATTAAATAATTGTATTCGAATCTCTGCCGCAACTACATTTCTGTTAAATTACCATGTTTTAAGTGTATTTGTATATATAAAGAAGAATTTTTTGATATTAAAAATAAATTAAAAAATAATTTAAACGGATCTCATGTATAAGTAGTAAACTGCTGCAAAGAATAGTGTATATATCAAATGAGATGATACAAGAATCTCAGAATTAAAAAAATGGTAAAAATTAACACTACCTAAAAGATATAGTTATAATTAAATCGTTATTGAATTTTATAGAATTCGTATTTTTGAATTTCAGTTATTATAATGAATATTATTATTCAATGTCCCAATATCCATTATAATTATATACAGTAATTACTTTTTAGTGTACAATCAAGAAGATAATATTGCAACTTTATATATAATGATTAACTAAATACAGGAAACTCTCTTATAACACGGTAGTTAGGTTCTAAAAAATTCCGTGTTGTGTGAAATCTTTATATGAGACCTGGAACCAATACAGAAAAGGGAATTACGTTCTTTAGCCAATTAAAACCAAATAACTTTCTTTAATTTCATATAAGAAAACTTAATTTTTATTAAGAATATTAATAACAGGAAACATAAATAAAGAAAAAAATATATACATAAGACTCCAAGAATAATATACATCAAACAAAAAGAAAAAGTATACAGCCTATGTAACATTCATTTAATAATTATATTTTCTTTATCATTGTTCAGTTAAAACGAGAACATTTTTTCCTTTTTAATAATATCAACTTCATTTTCTAAACTTTATTCTGCAATTAAAGTTGTGTATCTTTTGCGCTCTTTACAAAATCTGTAATCTAACCCGCTTTTTAAAGCGGGTTAGATTGTAAGGAACAATTGTTTTGTAAAATGAAAATTTCATGAATAAAAAAGTTTTTTCTATTTCACATGTCTCTATTCAGGGTCGACCTTAGATCCCAGGAGACTATCTATTTGGCGGCCCTATAATACAGGGCCCTAACTAGGGCGTGGCGAAAGCGGCATTCACCACGGACGCAGCTTGATTAGGGGCGCAAAGTTTTTAGTTGATTCGATTAACGTTCGCAGACATAGCGTTATGTTTCGCTTTCATTTTATTTCTTAGAAGAGGTAATTCATGGGTAAGAGCGGTCAAGTTATACCCCAAACAAAGGCGCCAGGTCAAGAAGGGGCGCTATTTTTATTGATAAAGTAATAGTTTACAATGACTTATTGGGTTTCTGCCTCTTCAGTGAAAGTTCACCAAAGGCGCCAGGTCAAGAAGGGGCGCTATTTTTATTAATAAAATAAAAGTTTATAATGACTCAGTGGGTTTCTGCCTATTCAGTGAAAATTCATGGAAAGTCCTAAAGTAAAGTAATCCTCTTCAGTAAAAATTCATGGAAAGGCCTAAAGAAAAGTAATAAAAAAAGAATTGTACAAATCTATTTGCTCATTCAAACAAATATCTTACAGCAGATTCAAAATCGTCTCATTTTGATGGAATAATTCAGTTTCAGCATTGTTATCTTTAAATGAAAAAAATGGGGGGCACAAGTTTGACCCTTGCTATTTGCTCATTCAAACAAATATCTTACAGCAGATTCAAAATCAACTCATTTTGATGGAGGTAATTGAGTTTCAGCATTGTTATCTTTAAATTAAAAAAAAATGGGGGGCGCAAGTTTGACCTTGCCACAGGCTCTGCGTACCCTACTTACGGCTCTGCTATAATATAAAATATTTTGGAGATAATGTAAAAAAATATGCATAGAAAAAAGTTATATTTCATAACAATAAAGGCCATGACTTCTCAGATCGATTTTCCAGCATTCTAAAGATTTATATAAGTGGCCGTGGCCAGATACAGAATATCCCATGAGGATATGGCGGCTTAATCTAACTAACCTAACCTAAAGATTTATTTCCATACTTTCGATTTTCCAGCATTCTAAAGATTTAAAGATGTTAAATATTGCTTATGTTATTCACATCTAACATTTGTTTCAGATAATTTTATTATTGCAACACTAAATATTATTATACTTAATATATTAAAAAATTTAAATGTCGCCAGATACAGAATATCCCATGAGGATATGGCGGCTTAATCTAACTAACCTAACCTAAAGATTTATTTCCATACTTTCGATTTTCCAGCATTCTAAAGATTTAAAGATGTTAAATATTGCTTATGTTATTCACATCTAACATTATTTTATTATTGCAACACAAATATTATTATACTTAATATATTAAAAAATTTAAACTCACTAAAACAATTACTTACAATATAAATAAATTATAAAGCGGCTTTTCTCGCTTTAATATTTCGGTTGTTTGCCTTTTAAACTTTGTGTGGCGGCCCCTAACTAGTGGCCCTGTGCCACAGCCCAGCTTGCCGACGTCTAAGGCAGGCCTGCTCTATTGAACCATAAAAAATTATTTTTTATCCAAGAACTGAAGGTTTGGAACAGAAAATATTCAATGGCCGACAATTAACTCAAAAATAAATCAAAATCGAAAACAGACTGTGATCATTCCTTTCATGGCAAATTATCTAAATTGCATTTATGACTAATTTTAGCAAAGTATTTCCCAATGATTGCATTTTGTATATATATTGTGTATCAATAGTGTGGATTTACAAAAATTAATAATAGAGTTGTAGTAGAGCAAATCTAATTTTCTAAATATGTTAAGTAAAAATCGTGTTGTAGAAATACCATGTTATACGAGGATTACCTGTATGAACATTTAATTTCTAATTATTTTAAATCTCAAAATATATGTCTGTTTTAAATACAGATCTCATTTATATTAAATATAGATGAATTCGGTAATTTAAATTTTTATGTCGCCCAATATGTTTCATTTTTCCGAAAGAATTCTTCATTATTTCTTAAGATTTGTTTAACTCTTTCTGAGTCAACGTTCGTTAATTCTCCTCCAAATTCAACAGGAAGATGCCGTGGATTAATAAATTTATGAAGAGTTTCCATATTACATCCATGAAGATGAATCTATAAAGAAAATTTATTAATTAGTATCCGAAAAAATTTTACATGGAATGAGATGATATAAATTTTGAATATTTAGTAGTTCAAAAGTGGATTTAATTTTTACGTTAAATCTTAATATTATATTAAATGTAAACAATTATTATTATAATGTTTAAGTAATGTAATTATTTATTATTTCAATACAGTATAAATAAAATAATTATTTTTTATGAAATTGCTTAACATATTATACATATACAGTCAAACCCCGATAACAGCCCCCCATTAAGTCGTAAACACGTGTAGTATAGAAATGACCTGGCTGACAGCCAAGAAATTTGGCGGAAAGGATCTTCCTCTATGTTAATGGCATTGGCAAACTCCGATAAACACGCCATCCGCCAATAGAAACATCTAAATAAATATTCCTTTTGGTATTGTATTTTTCCTCGTTAATTCGCCAGGGTTATGTAAGGTGATTCACAACCTGAAATTCATCAATACTGTATATACAATATTAAAATCTCTCTGGATTCATTCGTAACCAGCGGGTGGGAGAGATGGAGTTAACCGTTAATCATGTGTCTCTCTAAGCCTGGTTCAAATCAGGGCCGGCCTTAGGTGTAGGCAAGGTAGGCGACTGCCTACGGAGGCAAAACGCTAGAGCCGGCCCTGTTCACATCTAGCTGTAGAAAATTTAAGATCATAAGAACCAGTTCGTTTCCATCGTTTATTGCGTCCCGACTAAATAACGATACTATACAGTAAACTGTGTACATTGTGTTTTTCAGAGAACTCAAAAGTAGAGGATCAGAACAGCAGATAGACATGTTTTCCATATAGTATTACATATACGGTACGTATACTATATTGTATAGTATACAGTTTTTTTAGAAATGTTAAGTTTGAATGTAAATATAAATGTATTGTATTTTATTAAATTTAATAAATTCGGAATTCAGTTTCATTTCTATACTACACGTGTTTTCGATAAACCACCAACCCCGATTAGCCGCAAAAATCGTCCCCAAACGGATGGTAGCTTCTTTTTGGGATTTGACTGTATAATACATATCTACTGAATAACTAATACAGTATTGATATAAGATGATATAGAAATTTCAAATTATTTAGTAAAATAACAAAATTGGATATGTTAAAAAGAAATTGTGGAATATATCTTATACTCAAATTTTGAAACTATTAATGGACAAAACAATTTCTAGTATATACTTTAATAATATATAAAATATTTTTGAACTCTTAGCATATAGTACTGATTTATATAAATGGTGATTTATATATTAATTATTATATTTACATGAAAACATACAATATATTGTTTATATTGTAGATTCATTATATTACATTCAAAATAAGATATCAGTTCATAGAATTAAACTAAATAAATTTATTCATGAATTACTATTCTTTTATGTTGTTTATATAATAAAAGTTATATATACATTATATATAATCTTTCCAGAAAGAGAATCAGATTTATATATACCTCTATCTTGATAAATTGTAACCTTATATGTTTATTATTCAAAATCTTAATTTAATAATGCATGAATTAAGCTCAGCATAGCATAGTATATAATCAAATATACCTACATTAAAGTATTTTAAGGAACTATCTAAAATACATAAAAATGAAGCCTAAATAGTTAAACCTGATAAGAGGAGAATATCCAAGTATGCATAACTACTTCAAAGATATTAGTTAGATAAATGTTAGTTTTAATTATACCGGAAAATTATACAAGAAATATATTTTGACTGAGATCACTCTAGAGCTCATTATGGGTCGGCCAGATTGGCCGCGTGGAAACGCTTCGGAAGATCACGCGGTCAATGTGGAAGATCAGGGTTCGATTCTTCGGTCCCACACTTGAAAATATTTATCATGAGGTTCAGCCTCATCTTGTTTGCTAAGACTTGCCATAAAGGCAATTCCCTGCTACACTAAAGAAGGTACTACAGGATTAAAACGTCTCTGAGATGGCAAATATGTAATGGGTAAACCCAAAGATTAAAGGATAAAGTTTAATGTCCCAGGCGGAACCTTCCTGAAAAATCTAGCGATGTGGAATTTGGAATTGAACTCGGATTCTTCACTGTGGTAAACGCTAGTTTACCATGCCACCATCCAGTGGTGTAGCTAGGGGAGGACGGAATGTGCGATTCGCTCTGGGCGGCATTTTTGACATTAATTTTTTTTTATAATTTTGTATTTTAATTTATAAATAAGAGAAATAAAATTAGCTTTTCTTAAACTTAATTTTCAATTGTATTTAAATTAGTTTGATATGTATGATTATGCATGGATAAATTATACATACTATAGTTGTGTATTTTCCAAAGGAAGGGCGGAAATTGACTGACCGCCAGGGCGATTCAAACTATAGCTACGCCATTGCAATTATCTGTCCGACAGCATTGGAATTCTCCTCGTAAAGCAGAATAAAATAACAAAGAAAAGAAATGAATTACTAAAGTTATCGGCCGGATAGCCGCGGTGGAAGCATGTTTTGCTACTATCCTGGATGATTCGGGTTTAATTCAGGAGTACTACACCTCCAGTTTTATAGAGAAAAAGTCCCGACTCGACTCCTTAAATCTCATCTTCCCCTGGACAGCTGACCTCCAGTAGTATGGGCGGCCCGTTGTGAGCATGGAAATACCCCGCTGCTTAATACCCTTCACCTGAAAAGCAGCTTTAAACCACATAGAGAAAAATCAAAAAAAAAAATTTATTCCCTCAAATGAATTTAATATGTTTTTAAATGAAGCATTAGGCTTGTAATGTGAGGCTCTGAACTGTAACTGTATTTAGCTTATATGTGAATCTAGCCTGCATGTGAAATGACTTAATTGTAAATTATGTTAAATCATAATAAATGCTATGTATTGTAAAAAATTTTTTCACTATTTAGAAAATTGTATGAACTGAAATACAATAAACAATAAGAAAGAAGTCTTAATAAACTCTTCTGTGTTTTAAACTCGTCATTTTAGAATCTAATGTGTATTATTGAAATTTTATTTATCAGCAGTGAAAAAGATCAATAAATATTTATTATTTATTATTAATTAATCTACTTATCAAAGATTAATGAAAAATATTTTTAAATACTTACTCTTCTTCTTAATTTGTCTGGTACAAAGTGTATTATTAAAGATAATATAATGCGGAATAAGGTAGTTATATTAACAAAATGGATTTCTTTATACCGTACTTGATAAGATTGCTGTAAAATAGGAATTATTCTTATTAAATAATAATAAAACATACTACATAGATATAATGTTATGAATATTTCTCTGACCCAATATAATTTGTAATAGGGCCTGTATTGGATCAGAGAAATACTCAAAAATAAAAGTTTATTATAATATAACAGACATCATACTAATTAATAAAGAATAGAAAGCAGAGCCGGGCGGCTGCCCAGGCCTTAGTAGGGGTAGATACAGACAATCAAAAAAGTATTGGGACACAACAAACTGTCAATCATTTATTGAAAAATAAATAATTAATACACTGAAATTAATACTGTTTTCACTACAGTCGCTATATAGAACTAAAACAAAGTTTTTAATCTAAAAATTCAAGAAAAATAATATGAAATAAATAAGAAATGCCACACATCTTGTGTTCAAAGTGAAAATCACGCTCAAAAAAGTATTGGGACAGAGAGAAAAAAGTCCATGAAATAGCCATAATTTGGCAGAATTGTCATTT
>AYEL01068726.1:0-12118 GCA_000484575.1 Olivierus martensii | reverse complement strand
GTTTTTTGTTGTTGCACAACCTTATAGGGACAATAGTTCTCAGTGTGTACAAAATTACAAAATTCAAACACAATATAAACCCTTGAATTTATTTAATTTATATCCTTTACAATTATTTGAAATTAAATTTAAATTAATGTTTGGAATACATTTTATATTATTTTTAATATTTTTTGCCACATTTCTTTAAAAAATTATAATCCATACAATTTTTTTTTCATGATAAATTTTAAAGTCATTTCTGTTATTAATCATACAGAAAATGCATTGCAGACTGTGCATCTTACTTTTACTTTTGCATTCTGATAACCTGCATCTGTTTTTCTTTCTTTCCATAGCCAGTATTTCCAGTAACTGTTATGCCCTTGATGATCGTTTTGTTCAGGGATATTTCTAAATAAATAAATAAATAATCATACTAAAAAATGTAAATAAAATCCGAATACTTACATAAAAGGTATTTACCATCTTGAGAAAAAAATTAGGAGTAAATTGACTGATTTGCTTCCAATTTAGACCTTTGACATCTACTATAAGAACAAATCCATTTGCTTGCATCCGATGATAATTTAGATATAGGTCAAGTACTAAAACTGATGTCCGATAAATATCTGTTAAATGAACAATATCTGCATTCCATTGATCTAGAAAAACCATTTATTTATTCAATATGTTATTACTTTAGACAAAATTACAATTTCAGAAATTTTTTAAATATTTCAATTAAACCAAGTACTCTCTCTTCCTTAATTCTACATTATTATCATTACTATTATCAAATATTTATCATTCAAAAATAAAACAGTTAGTAAATATATGTATATTTGATCTAAATTATTACAATTTTTTGAATTTTTACTTGCTAAAATTATTTTTTCGTATATGCTTTTTCATCAATCCACAATCAATGCAATGACTAACCTCCTCGGTCCTGAGAAAAATTTTGCAATGTATACTATAAATTTTTACTATTTCTCATTTTATTAGAGTTCTAAAAGTGTAAATTTTTTTTTCAATTTCTGTTTTTTGTTGTTGCACAACATTGTGTCCCTTATAGGGACAATAGTTCTCAGTGTGTACAAAATTACAAAATTCAAACACAATATAAACCCTTGAATTTATTTAATTTATATCCTTTACAATTATTTGAAATTAAATTTAAATTAATGTTTGGAATACATTTTATATTATTTTTAATATTTTTTGCCACATTTCTTTAAAAAATTATAATCCATACAATTTTTTTTTCATGATAAATTTTAAAGTCATTTCTGTTATTAATCATACAGAAAATACATTGCAGACTGTGCATCTTACTTTTACTTTTGCATTCTGATAACCTGCATCTGTTTTTCTTTCTTTCCATAGCCAGTATTTCAAGTAACTGTTATGCCCTTGTTGATAGATGAGAAGTTGGTTTTCTTCTTTTTACAATCTTACTTTTTTGAATTTCTAAGGTATCATCATGATGTTAAATTGCAGAAACGTTTTGTTTTGAATAAATTAAATTTTCTGTAATTGAAGTTCGGAATTCAAGACTATTCCAGATAACTGCTCTTTCTTTTTGTTGCAGTATTTGCTTATTTTTGTACTGAGTACAATCAGAGCAAATTGCAATGTCAACAAAATACTCTAATAGCCCAGTTTTTAGTTTGCATACCAGTAACTAATTGGTATATTTTATAAAAAACAATACCATCCCTCTTTCAATTATACTATTCTATTATAAATGGGCAGTCAACTTCATACACTCTTTTCTTCTTTGACCATATAGTACATTTTGAAAAATAGAATGTGAACTCTCAATTGAAGAAGCTAAAATTATAAATTTGTTATCAAAACACTTTACTATACTTATTTGACAATCATCGCTATCGGATCACCTGATCAGCTATCGATCAGATTTGTTATCAAAACACTTTACTATACTTATTTGGCCATCATCGCTATCGGATCACCTGATCGGCTATCGATCAGGTGGTCCGATAGCGAAGATCATCTCTTTTCATTGCAGCATTAGATTTCAGTACATTTTTTGGGGGATTCCTGATAGTTTAATCATACCAGTGCCCTGGATACCATTATTACTATGCAATAGATGAAGATGTATAGAAATAAAATATCTGTCCGTATATATTATATATTCTTGTGACTGAGTTTTTGCTAACTTCATTACTGCCTTTCCTCTAATATCAAGCTCTTCAAATTCTAGGTTTTCAATGATTATGTGGCCTTTCCCTTCGTATAAAAAAAAAGTCTAATGATAAACCATCTGGTGCAGTGGCAAGGAAATTTTTTAAAATTCGCATGGATTTGGTTTTCCTTTGATGTATTGTCTTACAGCAATATGTCCCCAAAATAGAGTAGTATCATTTTCTCATCTACAGAAATATCTTTTGAATGTGGAGTCTTTAAGCAACCATCTTTTATTCATTCTATCAGTGGTTTTAATTTTCAAAAATTAGAGAAAATAATATATTATAAAATACATATCAAAATTAAACTCAAAGTTTCAAAATTAATCAAAATCTGTTTTAATAAAGAAAGCAATATTGGATCCTATTGTCCCTTATAGGAGACCTAGTAATTTAATAGTAAATCAAACAATTGCAAAATGTAAATATTAATAAAATTTATACATATCGTTTGAACTTATATGCAAAATATGAGAAAAGCTATCCAAGGAAAACTCAAAATGAACAAAACTTGTTTTTTAATCGTAGAATAACATGTGAATTTGTAATAGATACTATAATTCAAACATAAAGTATGGCAAAACTGCTGCTACATGAATAAAGAAAAAATTTCATAGACATCAACATACATTTAGCTAAAATATTTAGTTGAAAAAGTTGAAAAATATTAAACAGAATAAGCACAAAAAATTCAAATATACATGTTCCCTATAGGGAAATCCAGGACTGAGGAGGTTAAAGGAGGCAACTAAAATACTTATACAGTATAAAAAATTTATCGCGTTTCTTAAACGAATGTTTATAAAAAATAATTTATTTCGATTGTTGATTATTTTTATCTGTGTTAGCTACTCTTTCTAACTTCTAGTTTTAAGTAAAATTGAATATAGAATTTTGTTGAAATAGATTGAAATCTTGCAAAACTTTAGTCAACTTAATTCAACCAGAAATTAAAAATATAGTAGTCGCAGTATTAATTGTAAGACCGAGGACGATTTGACAGGCGTTGGCCTAAAGTGCGGTGAGAGAGGTGTGTAAGGACGGGTAATTGAGGGGTTCAGCAACTCGATTAGAGACTACGTTCAACAAGAACAACTTCCTTTATTTACTTGAAGTATTTCCTATACATGATAAAATGACGAGTGGCGTCATTTAGAGAGAAATACCTGTTATGAATAATTCTTCATGAACTCAAAAGGTGAACTCCTTGGATAACCAAACTGTTGAGATTATCTTGGGATCAGTTTCTAGTCCTTAAATTTTACAGTCTTTAGGCCTTCACAGACACACAAACACTAGCAGATGAACACACAAAAGGATGATTGATTTGAAGTAGGAAACAATCGTTCTACACCGGACTAAAGGCGGTGGCTTGTGTTGGCAGTGCAAACTTTCGCTTTCAGCGTCGAGTTAGCCGGGTATGGACGGGTACCGGGCCAACAGGTCTGGAGATGGAGGAGGCAGACGAACGAGCCTAGTTTACTAAATTTTGGCTTTCGAGAAATGGCTTGGAAGACAATCGAAGACGTCGAGTACAGACGACCGTCGGGGAACAAGCAGATCTGGCGATCGTGGAACAATCCCGGATCGAGGCTGTTATCCCGTGTTAAATAGGGAGCTTTTCTCTTATCTTTCTCCAAGGAAGAGACAGGTTGTTTTTGTTTTAGATACTTTGACGTGCCAGGTGTCAGTTTCTCCCCTTTTTGACTTGATACCTATTCGTAAACATAGCTCGCGATTTATTATTATCGGGAGCGAAAGTCCGTGAAATGATCGAAATACGATGCGATGCGTCGCTGCATTTCGCCATTATTTATTGTAACAGTATATCGCTCCCCTCCCTGTTAAATTTCTTTATACATCTCCCGTTTCTCTTGTTTTGTCTTAATCGGGACCGGGGAAAAACCGAGATGGGGAATGACAAAGTACAGACGTCCCAGGCTCGATCCGCAAATAATGATTATCTATTAAATATGGGCGGAATATGGTTTTTAATATTTAAAGTAGTTTTTAGCTAAACTTCCAAAATTCTTCAGAAATAAAATAATATGTATAAACTTTAAATTTTTAAGATTTAATTTCTAAAATTTCTAAGAAAAACATTTAAAGCATTAAGATTTTCAATCATTCATTTTCAAGAAGATTGTAGAAATTCGATTCGTTAATACAGTTGGACTCCGTTAACACGCGAGTCTGCTTAATACGCGGTTTTACCATGGCTCCCTTGATAAACAATCGCTTGTGATTTCTCTCCTAGACATCTTTGTCATTAAATCTCGTGATTTAATGACAAAGAGATCTCTAGATTAGCTGCACATTCAACTATTTTGTATTGGTCAAATTTTGAGAGTTATAAAGATTTTTTTCTGTTATAAGTGATTTCGGTAATAATTAAAAATAATGTCGAAAGAGTGTAAACGTAAACAAAGGGCTTATACGATAGAGGAAAAACTCAATGTTAGAGAACGAATTCAAAAAGGGACAAGACAAAATGAAATCTCACAGAAAATTCATATCAATGTTGGAACTTATATTATCGCTCAATTTATATTAATACAGTACTGTAACTCGCGGTTCATTTAACCGGCAGTTTAGTAACCATGGACCCCGACTACCGCGTGTTAAACGGGATCCGACTGTATTTTCCATAGCGTTATTGCTTAGTTTTTATTTTCAGAAATAATATGTAGTATTGTAAACTATATAAATTTCTATCTGATGGAAAATTCATTAACTATAGTAGAAATCATCTCAAGATTCTACTGAAGTAAATGCAAGAGAAATAATCCTTCGTTGCCAAAAATAGTTCCAGTGTATTTTGTTTGCATAAAATATAAAATATTGAGAACGTAAACCAATCGGAAACAAAATTATACACTATGCCAATCTTTTATTAATAGAAATAGAAATTTATATTTAATATTGATATTTGATTTTATATTGATGAAAATCATACACAAGTATGTCGACTAAAATGTGGGTACATTTTTTTTTACTACCCTTCTCTATGAAGGTTATGCGAAAGCGTGTTCGCCGAAAACGAGACGCACGAAAACCGAATTTGAAAACAGGCGGTCCAGATCCGTATAGGGTCTTACAGTAGGCTCCCAGTGACGGATGTGAGCACTGCCGAGACAGTCCGATTCCGTGTGGGAGCCCACAGACGAGCCCCCAGTGACGGACCTCGGAACCACCAACACGAGGTGACCCCTTCAGGAGCCTTTTACTACACGCGGGGTCAGACGGTGAGCATATTCTAACCTCTTACCCACAGGGGGTTTCAGTACATTTTTGAGGTCATTCCTATTATTGTTTTTCGGTAGGCGAATATTTATGCAAATTTCCCTTTATTATTTTTAGATTAAAAACAAATATTGTATTGTATAACAATCATATCAAGAAAAACAATGCCAAATTAATTTTAATAATCAATCAATTGTCTGAAGTTAAATATTAAATTAATGGAAATAATTTATTATTTCCATCAAAATCAGATAAGATACCTCAAAATTAAAGCGAAATTTTCTCAAAAACTAAGAATGGAATCGAAAAATGTAACAGATTTTTGCCGTATTTTTCTTTACTTCTACTATATAGTCTAATTAGTTCCCTGAATTTTACGGAATACATTCTGTTTTATGTAAGAAATTGTAATATCATCTATCAAATAATTTATTTCTACGTTACTTACTGAATTTTCCAATACCTATGATCCGTCCATATTGATCAGGATCAGGTACAATCTGCATTACATTCAATTGAAGAGATTTTTCTAATGAGGAAGGATTGAGATTAGTAAATATTTCTGGGTATTTCTTTCTTGCGGAATAGAAATCATTAAGAAGTTTAAAGGATTTATCTTGATTGAACTTCCTGGCCCGTAAAAACCCGAGAAGAAATATATCATCCATTCTACATTTTAGTCCTTTAGAAACTGAAATATGAATAAATTTTTCAATTATGAAATATTGTTTTCAGTAAATAGTAATTAAAATAGATCTTTGAAGATTTAATTTAAAAGAACTAAAAATGAAATGATTATTATGAGGCGTTAAACATTATTGTATAGGTCCTATAAATAATGTTTAATGCCATCTTTAGTATTGCTTCACTTATAAGTGAAACAATACTAAAGATATGTTATGTAAATATAAATTTATTATAGAACTACATAATAGATGTTTATTCAGTATAAATTATCTAATAGATTATTTATATCTAAATAATCTCTTGATTTATCAAATTTACATTCTTTTTTAGTAATTGTTTGTTGTTTAATTCACGATAAATAATGTTTTGAATTGAAAAATCAAAAATTACAATAGCTTAATGCAAGATAAAATTTATTTGAAAATATAACTGTTTTCATTTTGAATTTAAAGTAACTCTATATCTTCAGCAACCGTTTCAGGGAGCATACTAACTGATAAATCGGAAACCCATCGTTTTTAAAACGAATTAATTAAGAAGGCCATAGTTGCTTTTTAAAATTTCAGATATTCAAATCTTAGATTGGAAGTTTTTAGTAATTCTTCTAAATTTTCCTCGATATTCATCAAGATTTTTCTTCTTTGATATCAGATCATCTGATTTTTCCACAGAAGGAAATGATTAAATCTTTTTGCTATGCAATCATTTCGAAAAAATTCTACTTTTTTAAAAGTAGAAAATCGTTTGAATCGGATCGGAAATATCTTTTCTTTTCCTTAAAGTCAGGAGTTCTAAACCGGGGATATTCATACCCCTTGGGATATGGGAGCCAAATGCTGGTGATATGGGACTTGATCTCGAAAGTACAGTAAATTCAAGCTGTTGACATATTTGGAAGTCCTACTGGTAACTAATATAAGGAATAATATAATATAAGGTCCTACTGGTAAATAATATAAGGATGATTATTTCGACAGTCAAGGGAAGGGGATTATTGGACATCCATTGGGAATCTGAAGTCATCAAAATGGTAAGAACCCCTGTTATAATGGTAAAATTTAAGAACTACAAATGTTCTTTATTTCTGTTAGGAACATTAAATCTCATAACCAATTATTATTCTCGAAGTGTGGATACGATTTGCTCTTTTCTTTGGGAAAATTTTTGAGACTCTGATAGTTCAATAAATAGATTAACTATATAGTAAGTCGGGGAAATATGTCGCATTAGATAATTCGACATATTTCCCTCGATACAAATAATGCATTGTTTTAATAACAAGACAATTTAGGATGATCTGCACATGTGCATGTTATCAGTCGATATCAGCAGTGAATGACAGGTGACAAACAACTTTGATTCCTCGTAATTATCTACTGAATGTTGCCTGAAAAATCAGGTAATTGCTAGCATCATGCCTGTCAAAAGTTTTTTTCAAAATAAGAACTGGGAAGGACGGATATGAGTATCTTATTGACTGCATACAACTTTCAGTCATTTTGCCATCTTGAATGCAGCTATTACATTTCATGGTGTTTATTTTATTTTTTACGCCCCTTTCCAATCAGGGAGATCACTAAGGGGTGATTCATGGTGTTAGTAATTTGAATTTTGGTAATTCGATTGATATTGGTATATTTTGCTAATACAATTTCCTATTTTTTACATATTAGGCATTTCCATATTTATTTTGGTACTTTGAATGATGTTTTAATGTTAGCATATTAATCGTTAGTTGTTTCCCCGACACTTGGTGTAATATGATATTTTTCATATCATATTTATTTTGGTACTTTGAATGATGTTTTAATGTTAGCATATTAATCGTTAGTTGTTGCCAATATTATCCGACACTTGGTGTAATATGATATTTTTCATACTTTTATTTAAGCATTAATCTTTTAGAATTATTTAGATTTTTGAAAATCTTGTTTTTCCATTATTTTAATAATCGTACTTTATTCTTATAATGAATTTTAATTCTAATTTTAAGCAGATCAAAACAAACCATTTTAAAGAAAATGTTGCCACATTCTCCCGATTTATCTTACTGCAAATTGATAATTACCTCAAAATACAATCGAAAGAAATGTCATTTGGTAAATCATCTGTCTTCAAAAAAATTCTTAAATTTGTAATGATCCTTTGCATTTCTTTGAGTGTGAATTAAAATCTGTAGTACATACAGTAATTTACCTTCTTCGCATTGATAATTCAGTAAATGGCCAAAATGTTAATAACATCGTCGCATTGAAATATTTAGCTATTATGCAATGAAGAGGTATAAAAGTTGTTGAATTCAAAATCACTTTTAAAGAAATCAATGAGATTTATTTTTTTATACTAATTGTTTCATACTAATTATTGAATAGAGACACATTGAAGATATTAAAGTGCCAAAAGTTGGCTATGCTGGTTATATATTATATTTACAATTATTCTTAAAGCTTTTATGGTAAAGGTTTTTTAAAAAGAAACAAACAGCTCTGGAAAGAATTAGTCGCTTATTTTCTGGATATGTTCTTGATGATTAAAGTTAAAGAATTAAATTATATATTCATCCAAATCATTTTCAAGGCAAAACCTGAATGTTAATAAGTCTCTTAAAAATTTAGTAATCTTATTTAATAATTACAGATTTACTATATTAATATAATTAGGGGACATTCATAAGCTACACAACGCTGTTGGCGGAGAAAGGACGATAAATGGCGTAAGAGAGAGAGGAAGTCATGCAAACTTGATGTCATGTTGTAGAAATGTTAGTCTTTTACATCTCTACAATTAAAAAATTGTTTTTTTTTTATAAAATAAAATATTTATATAAATTCTGGATGCTTCCTTATATAGTCATTATTATTATATAGGCCTATTGTAATAATAAGCATTATAATAAGTCAGCTAGTATATATAATAACAATAAATAAAGTGTTGCCTAAATAATATTTAAATATAATTAATTTATAAATTAATTTAAATAAGTAACAAATATATTATTCTGTAAAAGTTATAGGAGTAATGTATATTGCCATATGTTACCTACCCCTCGCTTTATCGCTTAGCTCCATCTCCAATCAATGCTATAAAAAAAATCTTAGTAAATCTATAGAAATCTACAAGATATATATCAATCTCATCACTTTGTCATGTTGCATTATAGAGTTACTTGAGTAAATTAACTATTATTTTTAAATAGACAATCTACAGAATGAATTAATGTCACTTAAAGTTCGACTTTAATGGTTTGTCCATTAAAGTTTTAAAAAAAATCATTCAGATAGCTTAAAAAATTATTAGAAAAACTTTTGAAGTTTGAACATTTGGTATTTTTAATAGTTACAGATAAAGATTAAATGAAAGGGTATCACCGAGATAATATTAAATGATACGATTATTTTCCTAATTTCATAAAATTCGAACGAATAATTTAGATCAGGGCTGTCGAATTATAATGAACTCGAGGGCCATAGCCGTGTTTACTAGAGATATGGAGGGCCGCAGCTTCAAAAAAGGGGGAGGGGCGATGGTACTTGATACAGTATTGTCTCAACAAATGGAACGTATAAACTTAAATATAACGCTTTTTGGAAATCAATTTTATTTCCAGATTAGTAAACCTTATTACAAAATTATATTTATCAGATTGCATCCAATAAACACGTTAACAAAAAGTTATAAAATGTAAATAGTTAAAAATATAAAAATAGTATTTATGTACCTCTTTAATGTGATAAATGAGGGCGGGCAGTAGCATTTACCAGAGCTGGATATTTACATCCATTCCTGTTGTAGCTATCACGGAATATGTAAAAGAAGAATCTCTAAGGCAAGTTCCGAATAGATTTTTAACTATCTTCATGTTAGAAAATGCACTTTCACACAAATAAGTATTACCAAATGTTGATATTACTTTCCGACCAAAATCACAAAACTTAGGAAAACATTCATTAAACCAAGCAGCTTACCCATGTGATTTGTTACGAAAAAGTCATTTTCCCATCGCTACTATTTCATTTTCTATTTTACGACCAAGCAGCTTACCCATGTGATTTGTTACGAAAAAGTCATTTTCCCATCGCTACTATTTTCATTTTCTATTTTACGTTTTTTTTTTTTTTCACTTATTTCACAAATGCAACAAATTAGTGGTAAAATAAAAATTAAATTAAATTAAAACGTAAAATAAAATTAAATTAAACAATAAAATAAAATTAAAAGAGAATCTCAGAACAACGGTCACACAACCATTGAAATAGTAAATAAAATTAAAACAGAATCTCACAACAATCACACAATCACTGAAATGGTGAGTGATAGAAACCAAAAAATAACTAAAATACAGTCACAATTCAAAACTTTAAACTGAAATATCTAAAACTAAAATTAACGTGATTGACAGTCTTTTAAAAATGTAATGTCATTAGCTTGTTGCTCATTAAATAATTACTAATAATTAAGAACAATTAATTAGTTGAGTTAATATAATTCAATTTTAGGATTCTTTTTATTAATCTCTTAAAAAGTAATAAATAAAAGTGGAAAAAAAACATTAAAAAGTAATATTATATTACAAATCGTGGAAGCCTCGCAGACCGAATGCGGCCGGGGGCCGCCTTTTGGACAGCCCTGATTTAGACTATATTAAGAGAGTAAGTATTTCAGAAATTTATATCGGCTATTTTAAGAGTAAGTAGTTCAAAAGTATTTGTCCGCTATTTTTAAATACAAATATCCTGTGATTTACGACCCTCAGTTTCGAACCCAGTCGACATAAAGTTGTAAATGCTAAAAATTTAGGCTGGTCGTCCATTGAATGCGTAGTCATATGACGAGTTAGTCGTGCCTAGTCTTTCATATAGATCTGACTAATCCCCAATAAGGGAAGAGGTTGAATGGCGTCAATTGCATCCGACTTAGGTCGTATGATTTCAGCCGATTACATCCGACTAGCGACTGCTTTCATTTGAATAGGATTATCCACTTTAAGTCGGATGACCTAGATTAATTGCCACTAAGGTATTACTAGTATCGTAAGGTGTCGTTCTCTGAAATTCGATTATTTTTAATTGATGGGCGAATCAATAACAGTCAAAAAATTTGATGAAGTCTTTCTGTAGCTCTTCATATAAATAAAACTCTCCGAATCTATTTCTTTTTGACAAAATTGAGGTCACCCAAATCTCTTATCTTTTTCGTTTCAGCTGGTGCTTTATCAAGTACGAATTTTCCAAATAATATATATGTTATCACTGCTATTCGTTTCAAAAACACGAATTGTTTATCAATGTTCGAACGCAAGAACTGGTGGACAATTTAACATTCATATACAAAGTGACTGAGTCGTATTTGATGCAATCGTCTCCATCCAGTAGAGACATTTAATCGTACATAGTTCTACGATCTGAGTCGTCAGTAGGGAGTTTCAGCACGGTTACGATTCTGCTCCGATCGATTATTAAACGAGAAAATCGTATCATTTTGAAAGGTTATCGATAGTCCCTTCAGCAACTCAAGGTTAGTTCGAACCTCTGATATTAGATCTCTATTATCGTAAATTCTCTGTATTCTATTCTCTATTATCTCTAATAAAAATCATCTGCTATGTTAAACCGCTGAAGGCGAATTTTAAGATTTCGGATTGCATCGGACAGCAAAAACGGCTTCTTTCTCGTCTCGAAAGCACGACGACAAAAGACTATTTTTTTTGGAGGGCAACAATATAGACAAGTCTACAACTTTTTTCACCCTATATACAGTATATACAGGATGATTCAAAAAGGTTGTGCCAAAATTTAGACTTGTAGAGAATGAAATTCTATGTAAAAAAGTCTAGTCGCGTTTTTTGATTTGAGGCTCTGTTTAAAACATATAACGCATAAAAATTTTGAGGTCATTTCCGTTTCAATCAAAACTATTTTTAAAATCAGCTTATTTGCATTTTTAAAACCATCTATAAATTTTAACTATTTTTTTTTTTTTTTTTTTTTTTTTGT
>AYEL01068722.1:0-47102 GCA_000484575.1 Olivierus martensii | reverse complement strand
CAACACTGCAAGGACACAAAAATAACTTGATAAAAATAAGTAAAAATTAGTCTCATAAATTATAGCTACATAAGTTAGGAGGTTTATTATTTATTTATATATAGAATAGTTTTTGGATATGAATTAGATTTGTCTCTCTATCAAAAGATGTTGCGCATTTAAATATTATTCGATTTGAATGAAATTTTTATATTTTTATCGGGATATATTAAATCATCATATGTAGTCCATGTTACTTATTGAGATATCCGCACTAGAGAATCAGATCTGATAAAAATAATCAAAATTGAATCATCATTATGATTGAGAATTTTTATGATTATTTCATGATCTTTAGATTAAATTTATATCGATTTCTCTTATTGTGAAGTATTAAAAATTATCATTTTTTTTAAATATTTAAGTCAGTGGTTCCCAATGTTTTTTTTTTCTCTCGCGTACCCCTTGATTAGGTTTCCATTTATGAGTATTGTTTCTTATCATTACCCTCTGCTCGCACTCTTCCACAGGCTGCCCAATACTGAGGAGGGAGCAGCCGGATTGTGGATGATGGGAATCGACGGGCCCTGTCCAGCCCCATGATGAATATTTTTAAAGAGTGGGACTCGAGACTGGAACCCGGGTGTTAGAGTGGAAAGACAAAGAATTTACATGCAGCTCAATCGAACACTAAAATGATGGACAGCTTTCAATCAAAGTGACAGTTTTGGCGAAGAGGGGGAAGGACACACACGTAATCGCCCGATATTACTAGTAGGTGGGTGGTTCTAGTGATAACTTTAGTTAAGTTCATCTTTATAAACTAAAACTCTATGTTTGGTTTTGTTTTTTTAACTCTTTTTTTGGTATTTTCCATTGTTACCAATATTATTTTCGCGTATCCCTAGGGGTACGCATACCATAGGGATTGCGACTCCTAGGGATACGCTAGCAATTACGAGTACAGTATATACGCAATTACGAGTACAGTATATTAGAAATATTCAGTAATTATCGACTTAAAGAAGAAGATAACCCTTTAAAGCTAGCCAATCATCAACGTAGAGAGCATGACTTTGCGATCACAGCGCACCATGCGGTTCAGAATGTAAACAAAATACACATACTGCGTTTTATCTTGGGGCAGCCGAATATGTAGAAAATAATTTGTGTTCGTTGCATAAAAGACGAATTTTATAATGAAGGTCAAAACTTTTCACTCGGAATAATTTGGAAGCGTTAAACGATTAGATAAATAAATTTATGCATTTATTATATAATATATCAATTTAAATCTGATGCAATAACTAGATTTTCAAATTGTCTAGTTTTCTTTTATATTAGTAAGCAAAATTCTTAAATCTAAAGTTATGTTTTCATAATTCTTTAATAATGTACAGTATTTCTAAAGTTATACTTCTAGAACAAGTTCATTTGGAAATTAAATTAACGAAGCTATTACAATTGATAATTATAAGCACTTGTGAGATTGACTGTAACACGATCTTATACACAATTATTGTATCACATGTTTTTATTTTTAATATACTGTATATTACGTGTGCAAATAGAAAATAAAAAATTTTATCAGCACAATTTTTATTATTTTCTGTCTAGAAATTACTGAGTTAATATACACTATTAATTTCATTGACATAAATAAATTTTTATATAAAACGATATATAAATAAATCAATTTTTATTATTTTCTGTCTAGAAATTACTGAGTTAATATACACTATTAATTTCATTGAAATAAATAAATTTTTATATAAAACGATATATAAATAATTAAACAAAGGATCGAGCGTATAACAATCCCTAGCAAAGAAAAATATAAATCTAGAGAAAAATTGTTTACCTAAATGCTGCATTTTCTTCAAATTTTTCCACATTTTATTTATATTAATTTAATCTGGATTTCCTCCAACAAACAAGTTTTTCATCAAAATTTCATTTCAAAATGTTTCATAATTATTAAATTCATATTCCAGTGAGCATTTTCAGTATCCTATGTAACAAATACGGTATTCTGTAGTTTATTAATAAATTTTGAATATGATAAACACGGATTTTCTAGACAGTCTACAACACTGCAAGGACACAAAAATAACTTGATAAAAATAAGTAAAAATTAGTCTCATAAATTATAGCTACATAAGTTAGGAGGTTTATTATTTATTTATATATAGAATAGTTTTTGGATATGAATTAGATTTGTCTCTCTCTATCAAAAGATGTTGCGCATTTAAATATTATTCGATTTGAATGAAATTTTTATATTTTTATCGGGATATATTAAATCATCATATGTAGTCCATGTTACTTATTGAGATATCCGCACTAGAGAATCAGATCTGATAAAAATAATCAAAATTGAATCATCATTATGATTGAGAATTTTTATGATTATTTCATGATCTTTAGATTAAATTTATATCGATTTCTCTTATTGTGAAGTATTAAAAATTATCATTTTTTTTAAATATTTAAGTCAGTGGTTCCCAATGTTTTTTTTTTCTCTCGCGTACCCCTTGATTAGGTTTCCATTTATGAGTATTGTTTCTTATCATTACCCTCTGCTCGCACTCTTCCACAGGCTGCCCAATACTGAGGAGGGAGCAGCCGGATTGTGGATGATGGGAATCGACGGGCCCTGTCCAGCCCCATGATGAATATTTTTAAAGAGTGGGACTCGAGACTGGAACCCGGGTGTTAGAGTGGAAAGACAAAGAATTTACATGCAGCTCAATCGAACACTAAAATGATGGACAGCTTTCAATCAAAGTGACAGTTTTGGCGAAGAGGGGGAAGGACACACACGTAATCGCCCGATATTACTAGTAGGTGGGTGGTTCTAGTGATAACTTTAGTTAAGTTCATCTTTATAAACTAAAACTCTATGTTTGGTTTTGTTTTTTTAACTCTTTTTTTGGTATTTTCCATTGTTACCAATATTATTTTCGCGTATCCCTAGGGGTACGCATACCATAGGGATTGCGACTCCTAGGGATACGCTAGCAATTACGAGTACAGTATATACGCAATTACGAATACAGTATATTAGAAATATTCAGTAATTATCGACTTAAAGAAGAAGAAAACCCTTTAAAGCTAGCCAATCATTATCGAGTACACAAAGCGTCGCGTTGCCAAGATTCGTTGCATTGCGTCGCTCTCCTATTTACTACGGGTAGTATGGTAGTATGAAGGCTGAGCGACGCATCATGACGCTTTGTGTACTCGATGGTGATTGGCTAGCTTTAAAGGGTTAAGGGAATGTTCGATAGAAGTAAACAATAATATAAATTAATTGAATTCAACTTGAAATCATCATGTTTAGTCTATAAAATATCTGAAATCATTGCATAAAAATGTAGTTAATTTATAGCACAATGCTTGAATAAATTACTGCTGTTAGTACTGGAAATGATATTATATATCGCCAGATAATATATATATATACATTTATATATAAAATAAAAACGAGCTGTAATTCGTGTTCTGTGAATTATAAATGATTTACAATATAGTTCAGAAAAAGAAATAATGAAATATCAAAACTTTAAGAGTTTATAAGCCAAGGTCTTCATTTTCTATAAACATCAATCCGGTTTAAATTAAAAAATAAGTGTCAGTAATGCTAGAAAAGCTAATAATAATAATAAAGTAAAAATTAAAACATAAAAATGAAAAATTAATAATAAAATGAAAATAATCAGACATGTATCTAATGAACTTTCTTCAAGTTACAGTTTACTTTTACAATTATCTGATAAATTATTATTATTTTATTTTTTAATATTTCTTTTCCGTCTATCTTATATTCATTTCATTTCCTTATTTCTTGTTTGTTATATTTATATTTTTAATATCCATAACTTTATTGTCAGTTTTTCAAATTCAGGACATAAAACTTCGTTATTAAAATTCATGTCTCTTCTATAAGCTTCAAAGTCACCTTATTAATTTAATTAAAAAAATACTAGTAAATATTAATAAATAAAAAATATTATCCATTACAAATTCTCAATTTTTGAATTTGTATTGAATATAATTTATTTTTTTAGATGAAAAAGCTATTCTGGGAAACATTTAACAATAATATGTTGATATATATCATTAATATTATTTCAAATTGGTGATTTGTTAAGGATTTCGATATATTGTTCGATTTTATGTTTATATCAGTAAAATATATAAAAATTACGTGACAGAGTTTGGAAAAACAGCGCTCCCCGGATATAACGCTGTCGTTTATACCGCGGATCTTTTCTATTCCCCATTCTTACGAAAGAGATTTTGAGAAAAATATAATACAACACATAACTGACGTCCATTCGCCTCGCTAACTTCTTGTCGCCATGTTTAAATAATAACAGAACTAAAATTAATAAAACTTCCAGAACTATTATTAATGATAAAATAATAGAAATTTGAATTCATGTTAATAATTCTGATATGTAATTTATATAAATTCAAAATATCTTTGGAAAAAAAAAATTAAAAATTTTCAGATGGCAACAAGAGTATTCAAAAGAGAACGAAAGGTTATTTGTAGTGGGAGTTCGCATCTGAGACGTGTTTTTTGGTGGCTGTTTTGTGACTTTAGCGAGTTTTACAGTTATAGTTATTGTTTTAATAACATTAAAAAACTAGTGATTCTCTACTGGCTTATGATCTACTGAAGCAGAGAATAACCGAAGCCGTCAGTTATAACGCGGGTCGGATCACCAACGCGCAAACCCGCGTTATAACTGAGGAGCACTGTATACATTATTAAACGCATGTTTTTTTTTGTAAAAAAAATAAAAATGCAAATTAATAAAAGTTACTGTTGAAATTATTCTTTTGATAATTATTATGCTATATGATCATTTATGAATAACTCGTTATCTATATCTTGATCATGATATTTTGAAGAAACCGCTCTCTATAAACTATTTTACTATATGTTACATGCATAAACAATCTTGTATAGTAATACAAATGTTTCTGTATACATGTGAATGAGTGAGTCTTAATATTTGATTTTAATTAAATCAACAGAAAACTTTTCATTTTCAGTCAAACGAGTTTTCTATATTATAAACAGCACATGAAGTGTTAACTTCTGTATAATTTATAATATTCTGGATACAGATGATTTTTGTGGATTTATAATTTGCTATAGTGACAAATTATGATTTCTAAAAGATGGTTATGCTTTAAAAAAGCACAAAAGTTTAAGAAGTAAAGATTTATTATCCTGTTTACTCAAACCATGAAATTTGGGGAGATTCCAATTATCTGTCTTGGAGCAATCTCTGCATAAACCGAATTATTCTCGATTTATTTTCTATTCTATTTGAAGAAATTTATTTAAATACTTATCAAAAATGCACCAAACACACGATTACAAAGGGAAGTTTAGATAGTGAAATTCAAAGTGAAGCTAAAACAGCGAAAATGATATTTGATGTTCTTCGAAACGGTAAGTTCCTCTGTTGATCCTGTTGCTTTATTTTCCTATTGTTTCCCAGCAGACGATGGAATTGCGTCGCATTGTACACGTCATTTAACGTGCAACATGATTTTACTTATGACGTCATGAATATATTATAGTAAGTATACTTATAGTTTGGTTCAACTTATAAGAAACATCAATTAACAATTGTCTTGGAGCAATCTCTGCATAAACCGAATTATTCTCGATTTATTTTCTATTCTATTTGAAGAAATTTATTTAAATACTTATCAAAAATGCACCAAACACACGATTACAAAGGGAAGTTTAGATAGTGAAATTCAATTTTCTATTCTATTTAAATACTTATCAAAAATGCACCAAACACACGATTACAAAGGGAAATAGATAGTGAAATTCAAAAAACATGCATAATAAATAAGTGAAGCTAAAACAGCGAAAATGATATTTGATGTTCTTCGAAACGGTAAGTTCCTCTGTTGATCCTGTTGCTTTATTTTCCTATTGTTTCCCAGCAGACGATGGAATTGCGTCGCATTGTACACGTCATTTAACGTGCAACATGATTTTACTTATGACGTCATGAATATATTATAGTAAGTATACTTATAGTTTGGTTCAACTTATAAGAAACATCAATTAACACTAGAGACGTCATTGATGTGTATCATTATATGTGATTATCTAAAAGTTGATATGATTGTCCATGTATACAAACAGGGAAAAATCATGTCAGAAATGCTTTGGTAATGCTAGCTATCATATACAATATAGGTGTTTTTAAATGTTTGATATTTAATAGAGATGTTTATTTAAATAAATAAGTACTGTATTAGAAAATATAATAGACTATATTGTATCTATAAAGTCAGGAGCAAGTTTAAAAAACAATGTCTATCATCATTATAATTATGTTCTGTTATACAAATAATTTCGTAATTTTATAGTTTTTGTAATTTGAGTTTGATTTATCATATACACAGTACTGTATTTATAAAATGTTTTCACATAATACAGTATTTCTTAGAATACTGTATAAGGAATACTGAAACAATTCTTAATTGATTTATTTACATGCAAGTAATTCTCTAGTCTTCTTTGAAGAAGACTCCATGTGAACTGTTTCTTGCCGTAGTTCCAATAATTATTGAACTATAGACATACAATATGCTACAGATATTATTTATTAATTATAACTATTACAGGTTACATTACGTTATAGAACGTAGATTATCCGAACACTTGAGATCAAGATCTGTTCGGTTAATCAAGTAGTTTGTATAATCGAACATACATAAGATTGGCTAGTTAATACAAAAACAAAATTATATTTAGACTTACAATTAAATTATTGTATGCAAGATTATTATTACTGCATTTTAAAGCATGAAATATTAAAAAAAAAATAATTAATTTACAAAATGGTTTAAAAATAATAACCAAACATTTTGAAGAAACAATGTAACTTTTCTGTAATGAGAAATTATGACTATATCAATGGTAATTTGTTTATATTTTCGATTAAATAATCGGAAACGAATTCATTAAGTAGTAGGAGTAATATTTTAGCATAATAATTAGTGCATTAAATTTAGATACAGTTACTGTAGTTTGTTTTGATAGCATGGTTCGGATAAATGACAATTTATTATATTATAGATACTTATTAATTGTTATTTTTAAATAAATGTACTTATTAATTATAACCATCATAAAACAGTTTTCTATATTTTTATCTTTAATAAAATTTATTTGATAAGCAATTTAAAAAGTTATAAACGTCTTTTGTAATTATTTCATGATTTTTATAGCATTGTTATAAGAGTATATAATTAATCTTCTTTATTAGAGAAAAAACGAGTTATATAATTTTTATAAAATAACAAAACAAATAAAATCAGATACGTAAAACTTAATATGAAGATATATTTTAAAAAATACATTGGAACATCGCATTCGTATCCATTATGGAGTAACCAAAATATCCAACAAGTAATTAAAAATGCATTTATCATTTGCAATATTTGAAGACCAGTAATAAACATGGGGATTTTCGTGGGAATGTTAATATTCATGCATTTTAGCGTGAAATAAGTATACATGAAAGAATGTACAATTAAATTGTAAATACCTAATAACACACCTAAACTCGCTTCGACATACCCTCCATACCACATTAACAGAAGGACAGTTACGTGATGATACCAATGTAGAAACATAAATTTTCGTTTTCTGAGTACGATCAGAATTGTATCGCCTAATTCCCAAACTTTGGAAAATAAATACAGTGTACACCAAAATATAATTTGTTGTACTTGTTCGTACATAGTTTTATCGCAAACAATGTAATAAAAAGGATAACGCGTAATAAAAAAGCAAAATGCTGAAAATATTCTGATTACAGAACAAATACTGAAAGTTGCCAACACTGCATTCCAGATTATACTTGTATTTTTAAGATCGAAGGCAGATCTGTTCTTCATGTATTCTCGTAAGAGATAAATAATGACAAGATAGAAAACGGATATGTAGATGGAATAATGCCAATAGTTTCGTAGAAACTGTCTCATTTTCTCTTTGTCTATCAGATATTCAAATTGATAAGGACCTGGCGGAGATTCAGATATGTTGTACGATTTCATTCTTAATAGTTAATATCTGAAAAATATATAAAATTTTTTTTTAAATATCTTTCTGAAAATTAACCTTCAAAATTAACCTAGACTATATAAGTAAGATCTAATTCTAAAACGATCAATTTTACAGAAACATCAGAAATATCGCATTTTCCCATTTATATAGGATCAAACACTAATTTCAGATAAGTTTCTAATCTTATATATATTTCGGATTGTATGTTTGTTTATGTTGGGTAATGTTCTACTGGTAAATAATTTCACCATTGTATGGTGCCATCTGATTGGTGGCATTTGAATGATTTTTCCTTCTTTGAGTACTGCCCATCCTCTTAAGATGCGTGTCCATCTGAGAGATAAACTGTCGCCAGAGACTCTCCAGAGGGAAATTCCTGTGAGTAGCTCGCAGGGGTGTATCCATTTGCGAATTTCCCTCTCCAGAGTCTCTCGCTACAGTTTTTCTCTCAGATGGACACGCAACCTTAGAAGATACGACCATGATGTTTCTGTTATTGTTATTGTTTGATGTTGATTATATACCTTATACGTGACTGAATATTTGTTCTGAGCGATATTTATTAAATATTTTTATACGAGCTGTAATTTAATTAGCTTCGCAATAATAATAATACTTCAACATATATGATAATTGGAATGATAACAATTCCAGAAAAAATTTCTTTGATTGGTAAATTATTTTATACATTTTATTTCATTTGTGTTTCCTTGAACTGTCTGTTTCTGCAGACAGTTCAAGGACGATTGGAAGCATGTTCAATTTGTGGCAGGCGTAATACACAATGTCAAAGAAGTGCGACAATATGCTCGGAAGAAAATCTTTTCCAAATGGGAGAATGAAGACAATCAGACTCATGTGGTCGTGAATCTTCTAAAATTATGACCTTCCTATTAGATAGCAACTGAACGGCTGAAACTGTACTGTAAAAATATAAATAAACAAAACCAGTTTTTTTAAGATAACTGTTTTTCAAACCATACCCGGCTTTTGCTAGTTAAAAACAATTTTCATAATGCTGATTTTTGGTACAAGCTTTTGTATGCTGTAACGTAGTGTGGCCGAAATAAATTGTCATAAGCTTATTATTATTTACAAAACAATAACTTTATTAAAAGACGAAAAAATGAATCACTAAAGGTACATTTCGATGCGGTCTTCCTCGCTAAAACTTGGAGTGTCACTCCATCGAGCCTCTCTCTCTCTCTCTCTCTCGAAGACGAAAGCAGACTGCTGGGCCCTTTGTTAGCCCGCACCTGATCAAACCGTCGGTTCCAGCATCTAATAAAATTTCGAACGCAGGTGTCATAAACGGTCTCTTTGGTCGCGGTCTGGCCGAACTCTTTAGCTCCAATTCGGAGGAACCGAACTCTTCTAGATTTAGTAGTAAAATTTCCCGCTATAAAAGCTTTTAACAGCGGCAACGATGATCCAATTGATGTTATAGCTTAAGAACTGCACCGATAGTTCAAAATGACGTTATAGTTTACGGCACTCATAGTTCAATTTGACGTTGTAACGCAAACGTAACTTTTATTACACATTCCATTATTGCTTTCACCTGTTATTTTATTTATTTTTAGCTATATAAATTGCTTTCAGTGCCGAAATGTATGTATTCCTCATCGTAAAGAATAAACAGCCTACTAATTTTTGATCATTATCGATTTTAAATTTAAGCTCAATACATTAATGTTATTTAACTTTAATTAAACAACTTACTCCTTAATTCCTTAATTAATAATTTATTATAAAGTATTAAATACTGTATATATATACAAGGTGAAGAAAAACTTCGTCATAATATTTTGTGTACTGATAGGCCTCAAAACAAGTCGAAAAGGGCACCGTTTTCGAGTTATAACCCTTTAAAGCTAGCCAATCACCATTGAGTACACAAAGCGTCACAATGCGTCGCGTTGCCAAGACGCGTCGCATTGCGTCGCTGTCCTATTTACTACGGGTAATAAGAAGGCGAGCGACGCGACACATCGCGATGCTTTGTTTACTCAATGGTGATTGGCTAGCTTTAAAGGGTTATAACTCGAAAACGGAGCCATTTTCGACTTGTTTCGAGGTTCCCTATCAGTACACAAAATATTACGACGAAGTTTTTCTTCACCCTGTATATATATTGGATATAAGCCAGGTAATGAAAAAATCAATATAGAAGTAGCTATATAGATGACATAGTATATAGATGATAGATGATAGATATAAATGACGTAGCTATATAGATTTTCTCGAAGAAAAGTGAGACTTATGAAATCACCATACTTGTCTATATATTTCTTACTTTTGAATTAATTAGTTTATTTTCAAGAAACGTTTTTAATGTTGAAGATAATCTTGACGCCGCATCATTTAATACTAAATTAAACTGGAGCGATAAATTCTATAGCATGAAAAATATGGCGGTGCATCAGCGCTTTGACGATGCAACAGCGTAATGTGATGCATCCAGAACAATTGGTCCAGAAACAGTAATCGAATATTCCCATTTTTAAAATTTTGTAGTCAAAGGCTCATAGAATATTTTTGAATATTAAAATTTTTGATGACACTCTATTTCCCTTTCTGGCAAAGAATCTTTATCAATTCCTTTCTTTTCATTAAATAATCTACGCAGATATTTATTAGAAAATTAATAGTTTATGATAGTCACCCTTGGGAATCATTTTCGAAAATATAAAGGGTAATATTTTTGCCATTGTTTTTCATCCTTGAGAATGTCTCATGGCTCTCTATCAAAGGATGTCTCATGGCTTTGGAAGAGCCATGAGACATCCTTGAGAATGTCTCATAGCTTTGCAAAATGTTATTTTAAGAGATTACTTGGGAATCATTTTCGAAAATATAAAGGGTAATATTTTTGCCATTGTTTTTCATCCTTAGAATGTCTCATAGCTTTGCAAAATGTTATTTTAAGAGATAAAAAAATGAATATCACTTAAAATTTCAAGTTCTGGAAATTCAAAATCCATTCGTTAATTAATCACAGTATATGAATCGTTGTTATCATTCTATAGGCAGGTGTACCTGTAATATGTTATCAATGATTGTTATTCTGAATAAAGAACAATCTGTAATAATAATTATAAATTATTAGAATTTTAAATTAAAATCTTAGAACATCCTTAAAGAATATTTTTAAAAGTAATACTTTTTAGATCATCCTTAATCTAAGAATAAATCCAACGAGGTCAATATGGATACCCACGCCCTAGAGAAATCTGGTGCTATCATCTTAAATTTTAGATTTATATTTATACGGTAATTAATAAAATAGTTTTTATTTATCATTTTTCTTTTAACATATCTGAATACAGTATAAATAAATAACTAAATTTACAAAAATAATCATCATCAATCAAATTATATTACAAGATTAAAATATAAGAAATTGTCTCCTAGAAATTATACAGTACAGTGTTTATAAATCTTCTCTTTTCGAATTTTTCTAGATAGTCTCAACTGCAACCTGATGTATTTTAGTTTTTTTAATGATATGAAGAGACACGGCAGTGATTCTAAGCCAAGTTGAGTAGTCACTGACTGACTCTTATTACATGAATCATTACAGACAAAATTCAACCCGCTGTAACTTTAATCTTAAGTTAAATATTATTAATCTGACATTTATACTCGAAAAAAATAGAGCACCGAGTGTCAAATGAAGCTCCAAATCTAATTAATAAAAGAAAGAAATTAATTTAAAAATGGTAAAAATCGGCATAAGAAGTATTGTTTCTTCTTTTTCTTTCTCTCTAAATTAAGTTACATCGTTCAACTGGTGAAATTTGGATTATACTCGAAGCTATATATAGAATTGTGAATATATCTTAGATTATTCGAAATCCCTGGAAAATTTTGGTTCAAATGGACTAAAGTTAAAAGGTGCAGAAGAGAATAATTCTCTTCTGCTCTCTAGGACACACCGTTCAACCGATTTCGAACAAATCTGGAATATAAATGTTACTTATGATAGTTAAGATATTTAAGGCTTTCTGAAAAATGCAGAGCCCAATAGGGACAAAATGAAGGGAATAGGATGTTCTTTCATCCCGAACTCTTCTATAGGTCGTATCGATCAACCGATTTCGACAAAATCTGGTATATGTATATTTATTATTTTACTTAATATTTCCTAAAAATTTCGATACAATCGTTTTAAAAATAGAATATTTAATGATGTATTAATATATTGTTGTTAAAATACCTCTCTCGGAAAAACGGTTTCCATCTAAAAAAATTAAATGATATCCAATCAAAAAGCCAAGAAATAAGCCAAATACAGTACTAAGAAATTATATATAGGCCCTAGTAGTTAGTATTAATGTTTTTAATTTCTTTGTTAATTACTTTTATTAGAATCGCTGCTTCCTTTTGATCACATAACTTCATTTGTGACATTACAAAATGTTCTAGCAAAACGCATTAATTTTTAATTTTTTTTTTAATTCTCAAACTTTCTGTGATCGCAAGAATTTCTTTCGCAGTTCTATATGGGTGCACTAATAATGGGACAGATAAATTAGAACTTCTGATTGGAGAAATATGAACTATAGGCAAACTAAGAACAAGTCATTACAGGTCACGTTATTCAATTTCAGCACAATCGGGTTTAATATAAGATTATTTTCTTATAACAATAACGTTAACCAAAGTTGTCACATTTAAATTGTAACAATTAGTGTATTCTATATCATCTAAGGTCGCAATCCATAGTTTGCAGCACTTCTGATCTAGTCGACCCCATCATGGAAATAGTCAACTCATGATTGGTTCCTAATTTGCCGATAGTTCATATTTTTCCAATTAGAAGTTCTAATTTATCTATTACGAAATTTCAAGTATGGAGTATAGTCGAACAAATTGACATAGTAAGAATAATATGCATAAATATGATTATGAACAGAACACAGTACTGTATAGAGTTATATTAATTATTAAACAATAAAGTTTTTACATACCAATTGCTCTTGTCAAAAGTAGACTTGAAACTATCAGAAATTTCCAAAAGAATCATTTGTCTTGCTGTTGATTTTACTTGTAACTAACTATTTTATTTATATAAATTATTCTGGATTTCATCCAAAAATTCAAGTTTTGCGTATATAATTTATTAATACAATACTTTATTATTTCAAAATATATAGTAGGTTTTAATTCAGCAAGCGTATAAATTTATATATATATTACTATTTTGTATAACAATTCATATTTATGAATTTTCATGCGCTGAAAAAGATTGGTATTGTCCCTAGCCTGCTATATGGAAGAACTGAAATCAGTTTCGATTATTAATGTTTTTTTTTTTCTTTTCAGATTTTCAGGTAGAAAAGAGGTCGGAAAATTTTCAGGTTTTCAATCGCTATCTTTCATCTGTCGAACAATTCTATCACGATTAAGGGTGATTTTGCTTCACAGCATGGCATCTGACAAAGATGGAGACAGATGTAAAATCTAGAATATGTGCATATCATTCTAAAGTTAGATAAAAATCAATAAATCGTACACATGAAAAGCAAAAATTACAATATATAGAGGAATAAAAATATGCGAATTTTATCGTAAACTTAAAAGTATGTATATTATAATAAATATTAGGAAAATAAAAAAATCGATTAAAAAGTAGAGATAAAAATTATCTGATGTTCAAAATTCTGAAATAAAAGTTGATCAAAAAAGATTTTGTTAGCAGAAATTTTGCCATATTTTAATGAAACCTTTATATAAGAATAATTTAGATTTATTGATACATTCTTTTGTTGGATCGTATAATTTTGCACATTTAATATACAGTTTTAAATTGTACTCAATATTGACAAAAACGATTTTATTATTGATTTTTTTTTATTGTGAAACTGTCAAGAGGCACAGCAGTAACTCTTGAAGTCAAGTACAATGATCACTGACTGACTTATTACTGGAATCATTACGATCAAAAATTCAACTCGCTGTAATTTTTGTTATAAGTCGGATAATATTAATCTGACAATTATATTCGATATGACATTGATTGTCAAATTTGAAGCTTCAAATCCAGCTAATAAAAGAAATAGAGCAGTTTAAAAATAGAAAAAAAAGTGTTGTTTCTTCTCCTTTTTCTCTATTCTTTAATCTCTAAGAATAAAGATTAAAGAATAGAGATAGGAAGCACCAATGCAATCGCCCAATAATTGAAACATGTCAGGCAGGAATGAAAGAAAGGAAAATAATGAAAATCGAGCGTATGTATATGCATTTATCGTGTATATAACTTGTACGAAACATGACCAATCAGAAAATGCCGAAGGAAATGAAGATGAATGGGGAAGACACGATACGAAAAAAAAAAATCAATATGGTTTCTAGTTAGACCTACCATAAGAATTTTTTTGTTTTTTCGTTTTCCAACCGAATGATTACAAAGCAAAACACATTACAGACCTTTCACACCTATGGTGGGCTCGTCATAAAGTTAAGGATGAGATTGAATGGATCTCTTCTGAAAAGTTCTGGTGGTGATATGGGATCCGAAATTTACCTGGTCTGAGTTCAGGTTAGGTTAGTTTGGTTAAGCCGCCATACCCTCATGGAATATTCTGATTTAGACGGGGCCATTTATAGAGCCCATCATAGGCTGGCCAACACCCATGATAGGATTGACCCCATCATGTTGGCCAGTTTGGGTGGTTGAAGATGGGGTTCAACGAGCCGGGCCCCTCCTGAAAAACTGGAGGTATGGGACTCGGATTTGAATCCGGCCTCTATTGTAGTTGGCCACAGCTTTACCAGTGGCCATGCCTGATTTAGTTTCGAGACAATTTGTTCTGATATTTCAATCGACTATAGCCTATTGATATATCAGAACAATTATCCATAACATACTGTACATGAATTTGAGTATTCCATCAATTTTTTCGTCACATTACGAAGTATGCCGCTCTCAAAAAATGTTATAAAACAAAATCTAAGGAGTGTCTCCAATATTTTATATTTAATAAAGAAATTTGATTTTTAAAATTGCCTTGATATAGAGTTCTTATTTTATTATAAATGAAAAATAAAAATAATTAAGGTGTATGATTTAAATTTGAAAATTCTGAATTATTCTAGACGTGATATACAATACATATTAATGCTGTTAAAATTCCTTTTTAAAATATTTATTTTCATTATGTTATAAATTATTTATAGACATGTTTACTTCATATATTATAATAATATAGCCAAGCAAAAATAGGACATACATTAGATTGGATTCTCTTTGTCATATACTGCAATTTATTGAGACAATATTCATAATGAAGTTTCTTTATAAATGCTTTCCTTGTCATTTCAAATTAAGATATTTATTTGAAACAAAATATAATATTTTACTATTATAAAAAGTAGTAACTATTTTCGTAACGTGACACTTCGTGCATTAAGCAGTATCGAGTTAAATAAATGGTACCAGTGGCCTATGTATCCTAAAGGAAATCCAAAAGAGATACGTGGAATTACACTAGGAAGTGAGTTTAATTTACTTAATAATTTAAAAAATCAAAAATAATAAAATATTATGTAAAAAATAAACTGTTATCGTTGATTTGCGCTCTATCTGCCTGAGTTTAATTTACTTAATAATTTAAAAAATCAAAAATAATAAAATATTATGTAAAAAAGAAACTGATATCGCTGATTTGCGCTCTATCTGTCTCTCCTTAAATAATTTATGCTGTAAAAAATGGTACCATCAATAGAGAAACATGACAATAAGCAAAGGCGAGGGGCCACGTAGATTTTTTCAATCTGCCTTGTTTCAAATATATTTTTTTTTTTTGTTTGGAACGATACAATTATCGCCTTACCGAAGCACGGCGAAAGTTGTATTGATAGAAAGGGAAGCCGAAACACGCAAAAAATCCCTAATGGACGAGGGGTCAAAGGTCAAATGTTTACGAAATACAGAGGCATCTAGGCGGCATAGATAGTGAAGCATAGGCGCGTTCAGCAGAAAATCTCTCAACTGTTCCACAACAGTTGAGTCTGCTGAACGCAGCCAATATTTACTTCATAATGTACAGTAAAAATGATGACTATTTGACTATTTGCACTTGTTTTGTGTCCTAGTCTAACGGTTTTCATTTTTTCCAATTCTATATCCTTACAAATGGAGTGAATTGAAACTTGTATAGCATATAAAGAAACCTATATGATAACTATTCCTATTCATTGCTTATAGATAACATTACTGGTATTAGCATTATTTTAGCATTATTAAAATAGACAAGGAACTTTTAGTATTATACTAAATTAAAGAAATTTCTCTCTATGAAATTTTTGCTTTAAAAAGGTTATTTAATTAGAAGTTTGAATAAAAAATTACCATTACTTTTATTTTTTGAAATACTATAATGCATGAATGCAGAATATCTGGTCTATATGCAAATTTGTATTTTCTGATGGAATAAGAGAAGATATTATCTGAGACTTGCATATTTTATTGTTAATTTACTTGAAAGATCTCTCCGTTATAATGTAACTAATTTGATAGAAATTTATTTAGAATCTAATATTTTCTTTTGAGTTTTATGTATTATATATGATCTAAAAAATAATTTATCTCAAAAATTAATAATTTTTAATATGAATCAATAGTTTACTATATTATAAAATTATCATTGTTATCAATTATTGTTTATCAATTATTCTTTGGGTAATTGATTTAAATAGAACTCTGAAGGTTAGTCTAATAATCAGAAATGTTGAATAATACAGAGTCTGACAAAAATATATTCTAAGTTAAATAGGAGTATGATATAAACACAAAATAATATTTGTTATGACATATTTTATAACATACATATTCTTAGACTTATTTGAAGAAAGATTTATCTGCCAAGTGTATTAAGCAACTGATTTTTTATTAACTGCTTCATATTATTAAATCATTTTCATTTAACTATCTTTTTCTCAGTTTCAAGTATTTGTTCAGTTGAAAGAATCAACTTTTTCTTTTTGTTCAAAATAATAATTTTTTAAAAGAAGCTATACAAAACATCAGCCAGTAGAACAACTTAACTATCTGCCTGCTAACAGTCAAAGAAGTAATGGGAATATATGATAATAGAGTGCACATGTTCATTTCAGTTTTAATGCATCTCCACTGTTTCTGGCCATTAAATTCATCAAAAATTCTTTTCATAATTTAATCAAAAAATGTTTTTATGAATATAAGAATTATACAAAACTATGTTACAGCTATAAAATTAATGATAACTTTCTGTAATAAATTTTTGGATTGTTTTAAAATTGAAATTAGATTATCATCTTTTAGCTTTTGTAGAAAGTTTAACAATAATCTTTCTAACTGAAATATTTTTTATTTCTAGAATTACTCTTAATCAATTAGAAAATTTTGTTCAACAAGAAGAAACTCTTAAAAATCTACAAGGGGAGAATAGAGAATTGGAAAAAAAAGTAGCATTTTTAAAACATGATTTAAAAGAAGTAAGTAATTCAAAGTGCAAAACTTTGAAAGTTTCTTTGAAATATTTTAATTTAGCAAATATTATTTAATTTTAATAATTTATTATATGCTAGCTTTTTAGCCAATATTAACCTTTAATGCTCTTAAAGTAAAAAAATTAATGTTCTTTTACCCTCCAAATTATATGAAATATGATACTTAATATTCGATATTTTGCCATAACTTTTTTACTTTTTAAGTTTTTGGCACAAAAAAATTATATTTTGTTGTCCATATACTCTGTCCTGATATCGTTTTTTAAATTTAGTTATAGGACCAAAAGAAGAAAAGAAAAAAAATACGAAAGAATTAGGCCTAATTTGCATATGTAAACAATACATAATTTTTTCAAATTATTCATAATTTCGGCATTGGATAAAAAAAAATATTAATATATTTACATTCCTGATGATATTCTGCATCCAATGATACCAAATACTTCATAATTCTAAAAACTTTTTCCGACTCACGAAGACATATTTTTATGTTGAAACCTGAGAGCACAAAGCATGGCGCAATGCAAAACCTGACACATTGTAAAAACAAACAATCGTTTTATCCCTCTCGCAGATGAAATACTGTATTCTACTACACAAATGTTTAAATAATTGTTTGTTTGGCATTTTTCTTTGTATTTTTTATAATGTGAGATAAATAATTTTTAATTTTATAAGAAGTATTAGTACATATGAGAATGTCGACTTTGTTGAAAATTTTTTATTTTAATAATAAGAAGTATTAGTATGTATGAGAATTCGACTTTGTTGAAAATTTTTTTATTTTAATAAATATTGCTGTAATTTACTTTTTTGAAAATTTGGTTATTTTAATAAATATTGCTGTAATTTGTATATATAGCTATCAATGTAGCTATCGTCCTGCCATCTGTATGCCAGATTTAGCATTGATTTTTGATAAATTATCATTTTTATACCATCTGTATGCCAGATTTAGCACTGATTTTTGATAAATTATCGTTTTTCTACCTGTATGCCAGATTTAGCACTGATTTTTGATAAATTATCGTTTTTATAGTTTTTTACTCAGATTTAGCACTGATTTTTGATAAATTATCACTTTTATACGGTTGAAAATTTATTTATTTTAACAAATATTGCTACAATTTGTATACGTTGCTATCATCCTGCCATCTGTGGATTTAGCACTGATTTTTGATAAATTATCGTTTTTATACATTTTTTACTCAAGATAGCACTGA
Source organism: Olivierus martensii (assembly GCA_000484575.1). NCBI lineage: Eukaryota > Metazoa > Arthropoda > Arachnida > Scorpiones > Buthidae > Olivierus > Olivierus martensii. The sequence goes on along the minus strand of AYEL01068722.1, from coordinate 28,286 downwards.
TTTTTGATAAATTATCGTTTTTTATAGTTTTTTACTCAATATACTGATTTTTGATATTATCGTTTTTTATAGTTTTTTACTCAAGATTAGTCCTGATTTTTGATAAATTATCGTTTTTATACGTTTTTTACTCAAGATTAATTTTTGATAAATTATCGTTCTTATACGTTTTTTACTCAAGATTAGTCCTTTGATAAATTATCGCTTTTTATACGTTTTTTACTCAAGATTTGTCTCTGTGATAAATTATCGTTTTTATACGTTTTTTACTCAAGTTAGTTTCAGAGCCTAAATTATCGTTTTTATACGTTTTTTACTCAAGATTAGTCTCAGAGCCATTTAAAAATGGCGGATGGTGAAATATGAAATATACTTAATATTCGATATTTTGCCATAACTTTTTTACTTTTTAAGTTTTTGGCACGAAAAAATTATATTTTGTTGTCCATATACTCTGTCCTGATGTTGTTTTTTAAATTTAGTTTTTAAATTATTGTTTTTTATACATTTTTTACTCAAGTTACTCATGTTTTTTATACGTTTATTTCTCTGTATTTCATCATTCTAAGTCATTAGTTTTTCAAAAAATAGTTAAAATATTATAATATAATAGCATTTTCAAACAAAGGGGATGGGTTGTCATGGCTCTCCCCTCAGTCAACATAATGTAACTAGGCCATAGCCTGAGGTCAACAATTGACCTTGTATACGTATCTATCGTCCTGCCATCTGTATGCCAGATTTAGCATTGATTTTTGATAAATTATCATTTTTATACCATCTGTATGCCAGATTTAGCACTGATTTTTGATAAATTATCGTTTTTCTACCTGTATGCCAGATTTAGCACTGATTTTTGATAAATTATCGTTTTTATAGTTTTTTACTCAGATTTAGCACTGATTTTTGATAAATTATCACTTTTATACGGTTGAAAATTTATTTATTTTAACAAATATTGCTACAATTTGTATACGTTGCTATCATCCTGCCATCTGTGCCAGATTTAGCACTGATTTTTGATAAATTATCGTTTTTATATGTTTTTACTCAAGATTAGTCTCAGAGCCATTTAAAAATGGTGGATGGTGAAATATGAAATATGATACTTAATAATCGATATTTTGCCATAACTTTTTTACTTTTTAAGTTTTTGGCATGAAAAAATTATAATTTGTTGTCCATGTACTCTGTCCTGATATTGTTTTTTAAATTTAGTTTTTAAACAATACAAATTAAAAAATTTAAACAATATAATTATTTTTGTGTTGTCTGCAGTCGAAACAAGTAACTAGTAGAACAGGGGTGCATAATTATCATCAAACAGCGTCCATGCAAGGTCAACAATTAACCTTTGATGGACGCTGTTTGATGATAATTATGCACCCCTGTTCTACTAGTTACTTGTTTCGACTGCAGACAACACAAAAATAATTGTATTGTTTAAATTTTTGTGTTACATTTAAAATATAACTAATATAAACAAACAAATATACTGCAATTTATTGAGACAATATTCATAATGAAGTTTCTTTATAAATGCTTTCCTTGTCATTTCAAATTAAGATATTTATTTGAAACAAAATATAATATTTTACTATTATAAAAAGTAGTAACTATTTTCGTAACGTGACACTTCGTGCATTAAGCAGTATCGAGTTAAATAAATGGTACCAGTGGCCTATGTATCCTAAAGGAAATCCAAAAGAGATACGTGGAATTACACTAGGAAGTGAGTTTAATTTACTTAATAATTTAAAAAATCAAAAATAATAAAATATTATGTAAAAAATAAACTGATATCGTTGATTTGCGCTCTATCTGCCTCTCCTTAAATAATTTATGCTGTAAAAAATGGTACCATTAATAGAGAAACATGACAATAAGCAAAGGCGAGGGGGCCACGTAGATTTTTTCAATCTGCCTTGTTTCAAATATATATATATTTTTTTTTGTTTGGAACGATACAATTATCGCCTTACCGAAGCACGGCGAAAGTTGTATTGATAGAAAGGGAAGCCGAAACACGCAAAAAATCCCTAATGGACCAGGGGTCAAAGGTCAAATGTTTACGAAATACAGAGGCATCTAGGCGGCATAGGTAGTGAAGCATAGGTGCGTTCAGCAGAAAATCTCTCAACTGTTCCACAACAGTTGAGTCTGCTGAACGCAGCCAATATTTACTTCATAATGTACAGTAAAAATGATGACTATTTGACTATTTGCACTTGTTTTGTGTCCTAGTCTAACGGGCTGGAGTCCTATAGTGAGAACGAAATGATGAAAGAATTAGAATATTTGGATTTCCTAGACGAAATTGAACGACGTGAAAGTCGTATTATAATTCGAAGGAAAAACTGTTTCAAAGAATTAGACGATTATGATTTTATATGTCGATATCGCTTACGAAAAGATATTGTCCATATGTTATTAGCACGATCTTTTGTAGCTTTTTTAAATTTTTATAGCAGTCCCATAACTGTTTATTATTTCTACGTGACGTGACTGGAATGCTATTATATTCGTTTTCTATAATGAAAAAAAAAACTGAAAATTGTATAAGAAATAGATACCACTTTAATTTACAGATATACAGGTACTGTATTTATATCAGAGTATTATATTCAAATAAACGCTTATTAATAATTTTCCAAACTTCTTATTTTTCTTTAATTGACACTGCATTAATCTTTTTATTTTCTATCACATCTTTATCTTTTTCTACTAATTCTAACAATAATTCTTTTTCAAAGTTATTGAACTGTTTCTGCATATTTATAACTTGCTCCATTTCTCTATTACTATCATGTGACCATCTCCAACCAATTGTAACATCCGATAGAAACGAAATCGTCATTAACTCTCGACATCAGAAGCACAAATGGAAAATAACCCTCGAGTTCAATGACTACACAGTTGAAAATATTGGTGAATACGAATATCGAATAACTCGCCAAAAACCCCTGGGTTAATTTTTACTTCGGGTTCGTCAATAACTCGAGATGGTGAATATGGCCGATAATCAGTAAAGAAAAATAGCAAGCACCTCATACAACGCCATATTGGGTCATAAATTCCTAATTCAATAGCACAAATAGGACTCAGCGTTGCCTTCAATGTAATAAGAGTCACTTTGAACACCTGTAAAATGTCACAATTTTTCTTCAATAATGTATATGTCTTTTGATAATGACGATAGATATTATTTTCATATCAATTGTAATTTTTTAAATAATTTATAAAAGCTATAAAAAATATCTGTAATATATTTAAAAATATCAAATAATATTTTTAAAATAACATAAATGAAACTTGAACTCGTACTGTCTAATTAAATTATTACCTGTAGCAACAGGTAATTGGCAATTTAGCTAGCGAAATCTGTCTAGCGCTTTTTTTATTAGGTTAAATAGGTTACGTGAGTTAAGCCGCCATATCTCACGAGGGATATACTGTATCTGGCAGCGGCCACTTATAGACCCCATCATAGGCTGGCCAATACCCATGATGGGGTCAACTGGCGGGCCTGGACCTCTCCTGAAAAACTGGAGGTGTGGGACCCGGATTTCAACCCGGTCTTCAGATGGTAAGCCACAGCTTTACCACACGACCGTATTTTTGATTAGAAATATCATGTTTTTTTAAGATATATCTATATGTTACGCTGCGCACCTGCTATGACCTATAATATCGAGCAAAACCAATCTTTGACATTTTTCTTTTTATTTTATAGGTCAAGTGATAGAACTGTAGAGGGAAAACAAACTCAAATAAGTGCTGCGCATCGATGTAAGATATAATAAATGAGGGTCACCGTGCGTGATTCGGCGACATAAAATTAATAAAAATAACATAGATATCTCCTCACTTTCACACTCAACATAGGTTAGGCATCAGCTGTAATAGGATTCACAGAAATGTTGAAGAATGGGTTCAATGGCTTGGTCCCAGATCCCTTCTGAAAAGCTGGAATTGTGGGACACCCAATTGAACCCGGATCCTCTAAGAACAATAAGCGAAAAGCGATAAGCGATTCATCGAAAACCCAGATCCTTCAAGAACGATAAGGGATTCAGGGAAAAACTGGAGCCGGGAACCAGTTTTTCCATGAATTTAAATTGTTTTAGCATTTTAAAATATAAAAATTTCAAAACTAATTTTGAAAGTTGATTTTATTAATTCAATCTGTTTTGTTAATATATCGTGTACCTACGTAATACATCTGATTGACTTTACATTGCGGATATCAATTTTTTAGCCATATTCCAGTTCACTTTTTTTAAATTTTTGAGAACATGACCGGCTGAATAAGCAATTGTATGATTCCAATGTTCCTTTGATGACAAATAAACAGATGGAAGTAGAATAGGCAAGAGAATTTCGTAATTTATTTGAACTATGCTTAATATAAACTTGTTATTCAGTAATTGTAACGCTCTTTCAGCAACCAGGTAATGAATACTGGTAATAGATTTGGAGATTTGTTTAAATAATCGAACTTGCATATCTATAACGAGTTCGTTGCTTTCGATACTATTCAGGATATTTTCAGTTAGGTCTAGAAAGATAAGTTCTTTGCTGCTGCACGTTTTTGGCCAGAACTTCAAAAAATATCTTATTACTGTTTCGATCTGGTGAGTATCTTTTGCTAGTATTAACAAAATACACTTTGTCAAGTATATTAAATAAGTCTCTAAGCATTTTGGTTTAAGTAAAGGTAGAAGAACTTTCACCAAAAACTTTCTGTGCTCTTCTTTAAGTGGTGTTTTAAAACCATCGATGATGCTGCATAAAATTTCTAATAATTCCGCGATGCCATTGAAGCGTTCAGTTTCATAAACGAATATTAGAAAAATGCTGTTAACCTTTTTTCTAATAAAATATCTGAGAGAAATGAATTTGGAATATATTTTGTGAAGAATCACTTTTAACTCTGATCTCTCTCGAGGATCTTCTGAATCGAATAGTTCGATTAACTGAGAGACGAAATCTTCGGTTATAGCTCTTCTAGCCGAGTTTATTTGTAATTTTGGACACTCCAAAAATTTCCGGAATAGTTCGTACACAAGTTTTAAATGCGGCCAAGATGCTTCAAAGATATGTTCTCCCTCTTCTAGTTCCAAATTTATAACATCAGTGGGTGGTAACACTCTGATAATATTGATGCTAATCATTTTGATTACTTCTTGATGGACACGATCCGAAAGTTCTATTGGTACTTTGGCAAAGAATGTTATTAATTCCTGTAAAAGTTCAGTTTTCATACTTTTTTCTTTTAAATCGGACATAACGTCTAGAAAATTGAAAATTTGAGAACACTGATTGAGTTTTTCGATCAGCAGTTCTTCTTTTTCCGGATGGCCCACTTGATTCAAAAGAGGCATTGTTTTTATCTCTATTTTTATATTGGACCTACTTCCGTAAACATTTTGAAAAATTAGAAATTTTTTATCCCCGTGTATCCTGTCTAAGTCATTGAATTTTGTCCAGGACATTTTTGTTGAAGGCACTTCAGTAAATCTTATTTTTTTTTTTAAACAATAAAAATTCATACATTTGTTTTTAAAACTATTTTATAATAATTGTTATCATTATTATTAGCTTTATATGTAATAGGAAATTGTTATCAATATTATTCTGATCTATAAGAAATTATGTTATGGTTTAAATCATATTTATTTATTTTTGTATTAGTCCGATTGAGCGGGAACATAATTTCTCCTATTTATATGTGAACAATCATATCAGTTGTTATATCACTATTGTGTTATACTGTATATTGATACAAATATGCATCAATAATTGTTCTTGCATATATGGTAGACGTGCCAAGATATCGGCCATTTACAATCGCTCAAGATCCTTTACAAAAATAAATTTTATCCAACCTATCTAATCGAAAATTAAGTTGTCATGTTATGTTATTTGTTTTTATCAATTTTATAATTTAATGAATTGCTGATATGCGGGCAGTTTCAATGGAAATAGAATACACTTGTCTCATATCATAGCCAGAAGTAAAATAATATGAATGATTATCGAAATCTTAAATTTTAGGAATAAACAAGAGGCAATAAACAACTACTTATAAATACGCATTTCCCAAATGTCATAACAATCCGAAATTGAATTCTGTCGTGACCATAAGAGCTCTAGTATAGGCCTATGCTCGATAGTAAGTTTGGAACCTTCTCTTGTAAGGAAAAATATCCATGTATATGAAGAGTTGCAAAGTATCTCATTTCATTTTTCAATTCGACTTATCTGTGCTAATCGGCCCTTTCTTCGTTAAATGCCTTAAAACATCATTCTGGTTTGGCAAATCGGCATTTGAAATCATTTTTTTTAAATTACAATAAATACAAAAATAATCACAATAAATTTAAAAACCACAAAAAATACAAAAAAAAAAAAATCACAATAAATTTTTATAAACCACAAAGTGAAAACATTACTGAAAATTTCCCATACCAGGTTTAGAGAACATCTCTGAAAAAATTATTAATTAGGATTCATTTATAATTATATTTTTTATGTGGACTTGATTGGTTCTATAAATTTCTCTATTCTGCTTATAATTACATTCGATATAATTATATTTTTTATGTGGACTTGATTGGTTCTATAAATTTCTCTATTCTGCTTATATTATTTTACATTCCACTTGGCATATTTTGAAGTGGCCGCTACCAAATATATCTCTAGTGATATTCACTGCTTAAATCAAAAAAAAATTAGTTTTTATTATCTTTTCGCTGGTTAATGACGACGGTTCTGTAAATAATGGTCATCCAAAATAATTAATAACCGATTCGATCTACTTTTTGCTAAAATATTTTCAAAAATATTAACAAAACATTTCCAATTTTTATGTGCTGTATTTTAACAATCGGATCTGGCACATCCACTAATAGGTTCACAAATGATACACCCTTTCGGTCCTGGCGTACCATTTATGACACATGATATTTTCTATTTTTTTAACCATAAACAATTAATGAAAATTTATCTCCAAAAAGCCCGAGATGCTAAATTTGAAATTATATAATTTTAGAATAAATAGAATTAAATCAGGTCTGAAAGGGTTAATGACTGTTGAATATTAACAAATTAATGAAATTAATGATTGTTGTCATTAATTTTAGCAGCGTGTCGCCCCACATTCTAAAAGTTTATCTATCCCTACTCTACATGAATATTGTATGAGAAAATAAGATCTAAAATTAGATACTTACAAAGTTCGTTTTGTATCTTCTCGTTTCGGCCAGCCGTCGGCATAGTCTTGCCATCGATGATCCGTCCTTAAAGCATTCTTTCGTTAACGGAAGAACTCACCGTTGCGATCCTAAATTCTTGGAATTATTTATGTTGTCTTCGATCCTTTAGGACGAAACAATGCGACGGTTTCGTCGCTTTTCTCGATTATTTTCGATTGCAACACTGTACACGAGAGACTGATGGAGAGGGAATTTCACCAATTTAATTCGATAATATTTGGCATTGCAATGTCCTGTCATGAGGTATTGTCAAATTTTAAGGTCTCAATCTCATTTTACGGGAACTTATATCTGCCAAAGACCGATATACAAATAGTTTTGCATTTTATTATTATATAATGTAATAAAGAATATTTAAAAATTAAATTTTTCAATGATGATAAAAAAAAAATCGTTTTATTTATATAATACCATATACACATGCGATCTTTTCCTTTGAGAAAAATTTTCAATCGCCATTTTTAATTTAAAATAAAAAAAACACTACACATATTTCACATTTTTTTCTAACTTCATAGATTTTGAGAAAAATATTTAAATCATAGAAATTATGTCTAATCATGCTTAACATAAAGAAAGTAGTGTATACTAATTTAAAAAAAAAAATAATGATAAATATCGTTATTAAGAGGTAAACACAAATTAATAATGAACAAGCCAAACTTCCCCTGGCGGATAAAGTTTTAAGTTATATTTTAGGGCTTGGTTCCATTGAACATCAATATCATGCTCATAGAAATGTTTTACCAGTGCAGTAGAAAATACACCATTTTTTATGTCATTCTTATGTTCATTCAGACGAGTATAAAGAGATCTGATTGTACTTCCAACATATATTTCTTGTCTACTGTAATCTTTATTGTAGATTGGTATAATATATACACCTGCCCGATTAAGAGACGGTAGAGAATTTTTATTGTTCTTTATTGCATGGTAAACAGTATTCAAGCGGATATATGGCAGAGATTTATTATGTTTCTTTAAGGCTTTACACAACGGTCTAATAGCATTATGGTACGGAAGTGGGTGTAAAAACATAACATCAGGCTGTTGTGTTACTTGTAAAGGCATCTGTTTCTTTTCTAGAATGGACCTATTAATGTTCATAACAAAAGTTTCATCATACCCGTGCTGGCATGCCTGGCTAAGAAGTATCTTATACTCAATCTGTCTACTGTTATTATCAGAACAATGGGTCTGGATTCATTGCAATAAAAATCTAATAACCGCTACATTATACTTAAAAGGGTCATTAGACCACTTAGGAATAAAAACTGGAGTATAAACGGGTTTTTTATAAATTGAAGTATGGAAAGCACAATTACCGACAAAAATATTAACGTCAAGAAATGGTAATAGACCGCTGCTCTAAACTTATATCTAACCCAAGCGATGCATTCTTAAAAAGGTCTATAACCAGGTTTATGTCAGTAGAGTGTTTACATATTATAAATATATCATCAACGTACCTTCTAAAGAACCTAATATTATTAAACAATGTAGAAGATATCTGTTCCTCAGAGTACCTTACTACCAATTCGGCTATGATTCCAGCCATAGGTGCACCTATTGAGACTCCTCTTGTTTCCCTATAATAACATCCCTTAAAGTGAAGAACGAGTTGTAGACTACAAGGTGGGAAATATCCCTTAACATTGCAGCAGAAACATTTAAACCAGACGAATGTTCTAACAGGAAGTGGTAGAGGCATAGGCACGCAGGTTCAAACAAACTTGACGGGAATAGACTGATATAATCTGCTACTAACATCATATCATCTTCTTCTAGATTATAGCTAAAAAGATAAACCGGACGAATGTTCTAACAGGAAGCGGTAGAGGCATAGGCATGCAGGTTCAAACAAAATCGACGGGAATAGACTGATATAATCTGCTACTAACATCATATCATCTTCTTCTAGATTATAGCTAAAAGGTAAACCGGACGAATGTTCTAACAGGAAGCGGTAGAGGCATAGGCACGCAGGTTCAAACAAAATCAACGATAATAGATTGATATAATCTGATAGAATTTGAGATTTTAACCACTTTTTCTCGATTTAAGCAAAAATAACGAAGTTTTGGATCTTAAACTTTGTCTACATAGCTAGGCATTTGAGCACAAGATGGAGCAGGCGTGTCTAGCATAGCTAGGCGTTGGAGCACTAAAGGTTAATATTAAAATAAGAAATGAAATGGAAATATAGCCATTCAACATTGATCACTCTAATTGCAGATCAGTGTATCAGTGTCCCGGCTCATCAATTCGTAATATATTGTATTTTTTGTAGATAATAATAATAATAATATTATATATACTTAAAATCAATAAAAAATGGCATTATGCATTATATAAACAATATAAATTTATGTTTTATATAAACTGCATGTTATAAATGTGTCTCAGACAATATGATTTTTTTCTATTATTGTAATTTAAAAAACAGAAATGAAAGACATTTTTATAACAATTACATTTTAAAATTGCATTTTATAATAATATATGTAGAAAACTAAACTGAAACAAACAAATACAGAATTGTTTTAGCAGTAGAAAAACTTTTAATAATCGAAAATGTTTTCAACTAAAAAGTTTAGTCAACATCAGTGGAAATATAGAATGGCAGAATGTTACAAAAATACAAAATTTGAATAACATTAGAATAAATAGAAAATTTCAAAAATCACACACATGGTAAAGCACGTACGGCAAGTATAATGAACTAATGGTTAACATAAAAATAGTAATAAAATGTTAAAATTGTTTTTATAAACAACTTCAGCAATTTAGAGTAGAATGAAGCATTGCATGAACAAGAATCTTAAACACAGGAGCAATACTTAGCCTGTTCCTGAGGACCAGGCTCTATGTAGTCGGGATAGTTTTGCCTAGATTGTTATTAATTATATTAAAATGTCTAGATCTGTCTAATATTATCAGAGATTCCAGAATGAGTCCTTCTTTTAGGGAATTGCAGTTTTAATAATACTACAATTATTAAAATTAATTTATATATTAATTTTAATAATTAATATAATCAATTTCTATATTAAACGTAAAATCTTGCAGAGAGTGCAGTTGTGTTCTTACCTAGGCAGATATGTTTTTTGTGCTTAGCAATATGATCTAAATTCCTGATAGTTTGTCACTCCAATATACTCTTCTTGCTGACCAAGATCGTAATTATATATTAGGATACAATAGACTCTTGACTCCCACTGCTAACACTGCATGCAGATTGCAGTGTTAGGAAAAGCTCTCTGATATAGATGTGATTTGATATTTCTATTCAAAGTCATGCTCTGATAATTCTGATTAAATATCAATGCTTATGCACTTATCTGGGACACCAGATTTGATTTTCTGACAATCATTATGCACTGGATGCATATCTCCCATTTCATTAATTGTGATAAAATTTTTTTGTGCATTTAATTTATTATTCTATCTTTTAATTTATTATTTGAATAGCTTCTCATGTTTCTTTGAATAATGCTTCCTTCAGGAAAAGTCTTGTTATTTTCAGTCAATATAGAAATAATTTGTTTCTTCAAATCGGACAATGAAAAGTTTGTTATGACTTCAATTTAAGACACATCTCAATTTCAAAGATATTAAATGAACAAATCTATATTTTAGAATCAAGGAAAGTAAACTATTTGTATTTTATTTCACTTATTAAAAAAATAAAATGTTTTTATAATAAGATATTAAAACTAAATTATGATATGGATGGATATGGATTTTACTATACAAGTAGTCCTTGACTTATGATGATTTGCACTTACGATGGCCAAAAATTATTACTAAAAATATATATATATATATATCACATTGCTTTTGTATACACATTGCAGCATCACCTTTAGTCAGCAAGCAAAGTTTTATTACTATATCTTGTCATAACTCTGTCATGTCCAATAACAGAAATAATTACTCCTTTACTCCTGACGACAGTTCCAATATAAAAAGAAGGCGAGGAAAGCTTTAAGTTAAATAGAAACCTGATTTATGAAAATATTAAACAGAAAATAAACAAGTCAATAATTAAAAAAATACTCAACTTATGTCAGAATTAACTTACAACAGAGATGTCGGAATGGAACCCCGTTATAAGTCAAGGACTACCTGTATTGTATGGCATCAGTCCATCCATATTCCACTTCATTGTATTAATTTATGATTGGTTATTTGCCATTGAAAATAAAGTAGTAATGATGACACATCAAAATAATATTTCTTGATTGCTTCTGATATTTTTTCCCTAAGAATTTTGCATAATCTGGTAGTAGCAATCTATAAAATTGTATAAATACTGATTCTAAGGATATGAATGATTATAGGAACTGAAATTTATATAATATTGGTAACTCTTCAGGTAAAGAATCTTTTATACAAAGATTTTTTGTAAAAACTAAGGGATATAAGATTATAGTTTTGCATTTATATTTTCTGCACCTGATAACTATTTTCTAAATGCTTTTAGAAATATAAAATTTCATAGCTATCTTGCAAATTACTGAATTTAAAAATGTTGAAGAATTGGTATATATCCAACACAGCAGGATCCATTTAATAAATTATTTACATATATATATATATATTATTTTTTTTTTAAATTTTAATATATTTTTTTTATTTAATTTTTTTTTTATTTACATATATATATAAAGACAAATAAAAAATAAATAAAAAATTGGAAATTTCAAATTTTGCAGATAATATAAATTTGGTCACTCTATTCTGCCCAAAACAAATTCATTTACAGTTTTATTCAGACTGATAGTCCATAATAAATATAGTTTTGGTAAAATGAAGTAATAAATTCGAAGAATATCTCTCATAAATTTTTTGATAAATTTATGGATAGACATATATAAGATGGATTGATATGAAATAAAATTTTAATTGTATATTATTTTAAAAATCTTTATTCCTCTAAGAAAATAAATCAATATGTATATCATCATAAAATATATTATAATTTTACTTTTTCTTACTAAAATATAATAATTTGTAGCTTTATTAAATAACAGCTAATTAAGGGAACAAATCTTAGGAATATTATCTTATTTAATAACTTATTTCTTTTTGCTGAAATGGTTTTGATCCAATATCCAGAGAAAGATACTCAATCATTTTTTGAAGTATAAAATATTCTTAAGTAAATGATCTTAGGCAATTGTTTTATATTATATAATTTTTATTGAAATATATATATTAATTATTAAATTATTATAAAAAATATATAATATTTTCGCTCTTCCGATCTATATTAAAAAGTATAAAAGTATTTAGAAGAAATTTTCACCTGTTTCAAATTGATAAGTCAATCATTCATATAATGAACTAACAAAGAGTAAATTAAAGATATTCAAATCTAAATGTAAAATGGAAATGTCATCATAGCTAATAGAGCAAAAAACTGATTTGTAAATAATAAAATCCACTATTCTGGATAAGATGCAAAATAATTATTCTATATTTGCTAATTTATAAATATAATTTTTACATAAATTATATCAAAAATGATAGGAAATATATTAATTATATAAGCTTTAAACAAATACTGTATAATGCTCTATTTCCTGATTGCTTTATAGAAATAAAAAAAAATTTTTTTTTAAATTATTGATACTTTTAAAATTGCTTTTTATAATATTTGGAAAATTTATAATAGTTGAATCTGAAATTTTTTTGCAAATACAGGTGCTCACAAACGGAGTCATTCCACAACAAACGACTGTCCGTATCCTAGGAATGCACTTGACTTCCACTTTCACGTGAACAAATCATATCACTTTCACTCGGAATAAAATCCACAAAGTAAACTTCTATCTAATGCTAAAGCTTGCCGGGCATCAGCTGCAGTTGGCAGCAGTGTTGAGTCAGTGGCCTCTTCATTGTCAGACATCTCATCACAAGAAGGTGGCTGCTGTGATTCCATGATTTCCTCAACAATTTCACGGTCTGATTTTTCACCTGAAATTGGTAAATTGTCATTGATGGACACGTAATGGAGAAAGTCTTCTTCATAGATTTCTGTTTCTTCCTCCAACAAGATTTCTGCCACAGACTCTTCTTTCAATCCACTTGCTTTAAAGCAGTTGTAGATCGGATTTTCTGTAATGGTATCCCAAGCATTTTTTATTGTATGAATTGCATCTAAGAGTGTTATGGATTTCGCAATGTCGTTAGCAGATCGAGGTTCTTCAGAAAAGGAGGATTCAATTTCTGTAATCGCCATCTTAATGATTTCTTTTCTGTATTGGCATATGAATGATTTTATAATCCCTTGATCCAAACGTTGAAGAATGCTTGTGGTGTTTGGAGGAAGAAAAATCAATTTGATGTTCTCTAATTTTAGATCTGTGGGATGGGTGCAACAGTTGTCTAACAAAAGAACAATTTTCTCTCTCTTCAGATCCTTATCCCAATCTTGAAGAAAATCAGTGAAAATTTTTTTAGTCATCCAAGCTTTGCTATTGTTGATGTAATGCCACTGGTAAGTTCTTCACTCCTTTAAAGCAGCGAGGATTTTTGCTTGATGCTATCACTAATGGAATTTTCTTCACAGATCCGGTCATATTGCATGTTAAAAGAATAGTTACTCTTTGTTTAATTTTTTTACTCCCAGCCCTGGACTCATTCTTGAACATCAATTATGTTCAGGCAGGGCACGGTAGAATAGACCAGTCTCGTCAGTGTTAAAAATTTGCTCGGGTTTATACTCCTTGAGCAGTTCTGGAAAAACATTCTCCTTCCAACTGTCCGCCGAGTGATTGTCTGCATCCTGTTTTTCGCCATGCAACTTTTTATAAACAATATTGTTGCGCTTCTTCCATTGAGTCAACCATCCATCCGTTGCAGAAAAATTTTCAACCCCAAACATGGTTGCGAAGTGCTGTGCCTTTTCACATAAAATTGCACGGGAGATAGGTGCCTTCATCATTCTTGCATTCTTGAACTAATCTAAAAGGGCAGCTTCAATTTCTTCCAATTTCCCATTTCGTTTCCGCTTTCCTGATGGATTTTCGTTATTAATGATCTCCATAGCTATCTTTTCCCTCTGCTTCAATATGGTGAACAGAGCTGTTTGAGAAATTCCCAATTTCACAGCTGACTGCATCTAGGCATGCTATCATACTTGACCAACATTTCTTGTTTCTCTTTGAGACTAAGATCTCTTTGCTTAGACATACTGTCCTGTATTAACTGTGTGACTACTCTCACATTGACTGAGTAACACACTGAAAAAATCTGCTTTTATTTCGTCTTCATCGGTCGCCCCCGATTAAAGTGATTATTACTGTAAATGTTAATTACACTTATCGGCAATAAAACAGTATTTTCACTTGGATTTCTGAAAATGTTATTGCCGATAATTACCCCTTTTATTGTTACACTCTCCCATTTCTTACTTTTATTGTTTTACACTCTCCCGCTCTCTCGTTTTCTGTGATTCACATGGACTAATCGAATATCTGCAGTTGGAATATCGAAGAACTGGTGAACTTTGAATTAAAAATTCGATTAGAAAAGCGATTTTTGTTTTTGTACCTGCAATGAATGATTTTTATAAGTGGTGATGTTGATTTTATTACCCAGCAATTTTTCAATTGTATTGCATTGGTTTGAATCCGTTCCTAAGGATTTGATTGCATAAAGTGGTTGATTTTATAAAGCGGCAGGTACTGTATATAGATATTTACATATTAATATCATATAATATAGTCACAAATTTTCTACAAAATCTAATCTTATATTAAGCTCTAATATAAAACTATTATTTTTTAAAGATAATTTCTTTAAAAAATTATTTTAATATTCATTACAAATTCAATTGGATAGAAATTATTTATATAAAATTTATTAACAGATTCAATGCTAAAATGTTAATATATCTAATAAAAATTAAATTAAAGATGATGCTATTTATCTGTCAAAAAAATTAATGAATTGTCATTTTGAAATTTTTGAAAGTAGTTAGATTCTTATGAAGAATCTAACTACTTTTAAAAATTATCATCATTGAATTAGAGGATAATAAAGAATTTTTTCATCAACAAATATTGAATATGGCTGCACTTCATATTTACCATTTGAATGTGTATGCTACACAATGGGTGGTTCTTAACATCAATTGTTTAAATATTTTTTTATTATTATTATGATATATTAATACTGTTTTATGATATTACCAGGCACAAAGGAAATTTGAAAATGAAATTGAAAATCGTCGTAAAGGAGAAGCAAAAGCTCAAGAATTATGGAATAGACTGGAACAGGAACAAGGTTTAAGAACACAGATGTCTGTTTCTTCACAACAAATTGGCGAAAAAGTAGTTAATTTAGAAAAGCAACTAAGGGAATTAAATGACAAACTGAAAACTGAAGCTGATATTAATGTAAAATTAAAAAAATCTAATGGAGAGCTTTCATTAGTAAGTCTTTAATTATTTAATTAACTATAAATCATTAGCAGATAATATTAATTAAAAGGTAACTGAAAATTGATGTTAAAAATTAGACAAATATGATTAAAGAAAACAGCTCTTCTTTATTTTCTACTGTTAGAAGAGCTGTTTAATTTGATTGATGCCAAATTTTTTCATGATGTAATAATAGTGCACAGTTTCTGATTTTAATAAACTTAGCATACAGGAACTTTATACCCAGGTATTAGCTGGACTTTGGTAAATAAACAAGAAAATCTTATTATTCATAATTCTAGATATAAATGAAACATTAGTATTAAATAAGCAAACAAAAGTTGGCTAGCTTAAGTATATAAAGAGATACAAAACTAGAAAATTAATAATAATAATGTTTATTAATGAACTCTAAATAGACAATCAAATTCAAACAAGAAATTTATTAATCCAGAATAAATTTATTGAGTGTTTTAAGTAAAACAAAAGTAAATTAACAATCACTTGTTTAATTTACCAAAAAAAGTAATCTTCATCAAAATATCTCCAAAGATATAAGATCCAATATCAAAATACAAAATTCCCAGATTTATATAGGCAGATTATTCAGCAAAATCCTATGTAAGTCAAAACATACATATGCTGGAGCCTACCCTATACAGAGCTAGTATAATACAAACATGTAACAATAAAAATAGTTATTTTAAAGAATAAGCACATATGTCTTCCAGATGGTCACATTATTAATCAATCACTTACCATCTTGGGATCTAGTTTCAATTTAGAGTCCCACTCTTCCATTTATCAGGAAGAATCTAGGACCAGCTCATTAACTAAAATTAGCCTAATAAGCATATAAAATACATGCATAATAAAATTAAGATTATTTCATATCTGCATGTTTTTATGAGAGAAAATGTTTGTGTGAAAAATATTTTTATATATTTTCTTTTATCTCTGCATTATAGCTTTTTCCACTTCAGTAATCCATAAATTAGATAATAAACATTAGATCAAATTTCCTTAGAAACACAACAACTATGATCAATTACTAATTTTCTTTCAATTATTTCTTCAAAAAAATTTTAAGATAATCCTTTTGATAAAATAATCAATAAAAGAGATTTCATGATATTAGAAGATGAGTATGAACTTTTACTATGTTTAGCAGGATAAAACGATTTTAATATCTTCAATTAATGTGAATTTGTTATTTAGATTTAATACTTTCTATTTAAATTTGTTAATTGCCATATGGATATACTATTTGTCCTTTGAGTTTATTATTTACGACTTTGATTTAATATTCGACACTTAGCTTTGTTCTTTATTACATGTATTTATTGCATATAAGGAATTATTATTAATTTATGTTAGATTGTAATTCTTGATGTAATAGCATTACCTATTTTGCTTATTTAGATAAAATATAAAAAAGCTTCTTCAGTCTAATAGCTATTCTTATTGTATGTTTGCAGATATATTTTTTTGAAAAATACTGGACAATCACACTGTGCAGCCAAAAATTGCCATCATTAGGAAAAATGACATTATAGCTATTGAATGAATTAAATTTAAATTCGTCGAATGTTTCAAATGAATCAACTTTTAATGTTTCATCTTTTTTGAAGGAAATGTATAAGCAGTTGTATTTAATGATGACGATATATATACATTTAATCTATTTTTCATCTTAGACCAATTCTAGACATTTGTCCAAACATCTAGTGTTACTGTTGGTTCTGTTTTAAATATCTTCAACCCATTACTGTAATTTTCAATCCATTACTTAATGTATTCAAAAATTAAAGTTATGAAATAAGATACTGGCAATCATTCTCTTAATGTAGCTTCTTATTTAATCATCTTATTGAAATCTTCTAAGGCATTATTAATATTGGGAATAATATTAAAAATGCTTTCAAACCAGTTACGATTGTTTTGAAACCATTCTCTGGTAAAATATGAAGTATGAATGACTGTTGCAAATCAGCACATATAGACTGTCAAATATTAATTCAAAGTGAAAAATTTTACATTGAAGTAGCAAACATTAAATCTAAGTGGCAAATATTAAAATTTGAGTGAAAATATTTCTTTTATTTCATAGCGCAGGAATTAGTGGCAAAAGTATTTATTTTTGTTTCATTTTATTTTCTTTTTATTGTAATATTTTTACAGCATTACACATATAGCAAAACAATTAATTATATTAGTATTATTTTTAATTTTTTAAGTGATATTCTTGAATTAAATTTTTTGCATTTCAATTTATTTTTATAGCATTTTAATAACACCCGTACTTATTTATCTTCATTTATCAGTTTATTTTTTGTTTTATAACAGAAATATCAGTAGAAATGAAATAATTTTATAAAATAAGAAAAATTATGTATATTCACAAAATTTATATATACAAGAGATCCTCAACTTGCACAAATCCAAAATACATAAATTCAATTTTACATAAAAATTTTGGCATGCAAAATATTTTAAAATTATCTTTATAACTCTGTATTTTAACAGTATTTACTTAATTAGTTAATAAAATAAATTAGTTATCAACTTAGTAACTTGTATAGTACTATAATTTAAAATAGTAGTATCATAACAATAGTTGTGACATTGTTGTAACAAAAATTAACAATAGTATTATTCATAATACTATTTATAGATATAATCTTCAAAAGCAAAGTTATCATATATTGTAAAAATTATTTATTATGAAATAAAAGTTTATTCTGGCACTTTAGAATGCAGAAATCTCTAAAATTCGACACATTTTACAAAAAGTCCTCAGTTTAAATTTTTAAACTTTAACAAAACAATATGATATTCATATTTCTCTTTACAATTGTTTTACATTCACTGCTATCAAATATTGGTGCTCTAAGGTTTTTGTTGTTTTCCTTGCTATATTTTGGATATTTCTTATTAGTGGTGAAATAGTTTTCGTTTATTTTTATTATAAGAAGTGATCTGTATTGCGATCAGCTTCCTTGAAACTTCTAACATACTTGATAAATGATCTGTGTCTTCTGTTAATACATACATGATAATATTTGATCAGTTGTTCCATCTGGTTTCAGCTTTGTTTCTGAATATTTTTTGAGTGAAGCAAGTACTACTGATAATCAAATTTCTTGCTGTTGCCAAAATGATTGGCATTAAGCCATTATTGCTAGTTTCATTGTGTAAGCTTTGATTTCCAACTATTGATTTATATTTTCCTTCTTTACTTATTTTAGCATTGAAATTTCCTAATAGAATAGTTATGTTGTTTTTTGGTATTCTTTCTTAAATGTCTTCCAGATTTTCATAAAGTGTATTCTGTATTTTTTTCAATGTAACTTTAATTGGTGTATGTATATTGAGGAATTTAATATTAAACCATTTTGCCTTTGTTTACAGTTTACTTACTGTTTTATTATATGTTTCAAAGGAAATAAGAGAATTCCATATTTCTTTAGCAATGAGAAACTTGTACCTAATCCATAAATCTGATTTGATTCTATCATAGAGTAAGAGCATGTTATTCATATTTACACCCTTTTCATCCAGCCAGCTTATCTCCTGTAGTGCAACTATATCTATCCATTATCTATTTATTTCTTTTGCCAGTTCTTTCAAAGCTCCAGCTCTTTATAAGCTTCTTATATTTTATATACCAAGTCATAAACCTTTTGTTCATTGCTTGGGTCAATTAACAGCAGATCTGGTCCTGCATATATTATCTTATATTTGTTTCATAACAATAAATGAGATGGAGTTGTTAGCCTCTTATTCAATTCCCAACCTGGAGAGCCAGGATGTCTCTCTTAGTCTGGTTTCTATCTCTTGACCAATCCAGTATAGCTCTTAGGATTACTGAAGCATGCAAGCCTCACCATCTTGACAAGGTAAAGATATCTTTCAGAGGATCAATAATAATGAAGACAAAAAATAAAAAATTCTTAACATTTATATGACATAAATAAATTTATTATTATTACACTTTTTTTTGATTTTAAAGGCTATGCTTTTATTTCTTTAAATAAATAAATAAATGTTTCATCATAAACTATGAAATAAACTAGGAATTTTGTTGATTTTTCTTAATTTTATTATGGTCAAATTTCATTGTTGAGAACAGAATCTGTTTTTAACATTTGGTTTATGAATTCTTACTTTATGAGCTCTCACTGAGAATGAATTAATTTATAAAGTTGAGAGCTACCTGTATTTGAATGTATATGATATATTCTAGGAATTTTAGCATAAAAAAATGCCATAATGAATATGATTGAATTAAATCAAATAATACATTGGAGGTATGACATCTCAGTTTATGAATTTAAAACTTTCTTAAGAATAACTATCTGAAATAATAAATAGTAAATATTATCAATATAGAAATCTGATGTTAATTATTTGGCTAATTCTGAAGATAAAATAGTATTGGAGAGCATTTTATTATATCTGTTAAATGTAAAAAATTCAATAGTGATTTATGAAAAAAATTATTTTAGTCATATATTTCATCCTTTTATTTGAAATATAGATGATAAAATTGGTTATATTTATTGTTGATATTTGTTAAATGTTTTATCACTTAGAAATCAAAAACTGCAATTTTACTATGTATTAATTTTATATAAAAAGTGAATTACGGCAATTTTATTACCTAAAATTATTAAATTAATTTATGAAAACAAATTTTTCTTGTTGAAGATTTATTTGAAAAATAAGATCTAATAATATATTCCAACAAAATACTTAATGTTAATCTCAATCATTCCTATCAGACTGTATAATAAGTTTTATGTTATGCTCAACTATATTTAAATTAACCAATTCAAAAACTGCTTATTACCTTATAATGTACAGCTCCGGCCAAAAAGTTTGTCACATTCAACTAGGTGCTAGAAACCGGAAATCATGATCGGCTACAGTTTCCAATCCACGTATCGTGTTGACATGTTAGACGTGTCCCAGACGCATTCAATGTAGGGGAGGTGGGTTACGCAAAGCATGGGAGGTAAATTGGCAAGACTGATCGCTCTAAAGTATTATTGCTGGCAGCATTATTTTTTATGATAAGATAACAGATGGATTGAAACCAAACGTATTTATTACAAAAGTAATATTTGAAAACAGTTTAAATACACGTATATCATTACAGATGTTTTAGTTATTTTGTATAAAAAAGAAATATAATTTATAAACTGTAATAATTGGAAAGACGATCATTTCTCGCGAAATTCAAACTCACACACAATTTTTTTCCCTGCTACTTAATTGTGAGATTGACAAACATTCATAACTTTTTCTCCCGAATAAGGGAATCTCCAATATTGGTGTCCTGCATTCAATATGTTGGAAGTATGATTTCAAAGATTCAATTCTGATTATTATTAATCAATACTCATTTTAAACATTTTATTATGTCGAAATTTTATCCGTATTAACAATTACAAAATGTGATAGTTGTGTTTTTAATTAATTACAACGGTTTGCTAGTGCCACTCGGAGCATTTGAATAGTTAACAGGTCACCGATTCATATGTGTATTGGTTAAGAGGCCCGAACCCTCTCTAGCTATTGCTAAGTGTCTCTTCTAAACGTCCTACAATTTCCAATTGATTCGTAAAGACAGATCCGCAGAAAATGTAGGATGAAATTTACTGATGCTAAGCAGCAACTTAGCATCAGTAAATAAACTTATATTGAGTGAGTATGCGGTATATGGATGACCTCCCTCTTGCACAGCCCCTGACGAGGGAGAGGGATATTTTTCATATCCTAATGCCCAGCATTTCATCAATTTCATTCACCGAAACACCATTTTCTCTTTGGTGGATTACCAACTCTCTAATTCCTTTTGTGATGGCACGAGGCATTGTCTTCAGTATTATAGCATACCGTTTGACTACGTCATCCTCATCCCTGCATCTCGATTAGTATTTCAGAGAAAATTATCACTTCCCCATATCGCACATGGTTTTTTATTATCTATTACGAAAGCCATAATATTAGTCCGACATACGTTTTCTATGAAACTTTAATATTCATTTTAAACACGTCACAGTTCTCTCACCGCTATCAGAATCCTACCCCTCGTTGCTAGCGAACTGCATAATGGTCGATCCCTCGACGTCACAGTTCTCTCGCCGCTATCAGAACCCTACCCCTCGTTGCTGGAGAACTACATAATGGACGATCCCTCCTCCAACACATTAGTGTTTACGTTGCCGAGGAAACTACTGCATGCTGAAGCCGAGTATTGTAAGGAAGCCGAACGTATTCAGTGAGGTGACAAACTTTTTGGCCGGAACTGTACAGTTCAAGTTTTAACTGCTATAATGTGCTATGATGGTATTGATCAACTATATTTAGTTTGTTTACTCAACTATATCCAGACAACATGTATAGTTGTTGAAATTGCCACTCTAATTGAATATAGTAAATAATTAATTTTTTAAAGACTAATTATCAATTAAAGTATTATGCATTATTTTCATCTATTATTATTATTATTTTTTTAAAAGGTTATTATTCATTGCATATTGTATTTTTGTAGTTTTTGCAATAAAATTAAATATGATTGTATGTAAAATTTAACTTCTAAACATATTATTTCCCTTTAATTTAGAAAAATGCTAATAAAGAACAATTACTCCAAGATTTGAATGAAAAATTATCTGCTTTGCAAAATCTTACTACTATTCAAGAAAGAGAATTAATAAATCTACAGACACAGTTAGAAAAAGAACGTAGCTCATGGACTCAAGTATCTGATAGATCACAAGATTTAGAAAGTAATCTTTTATATAATGTTTCAGTCATTTATTTAAAACTTTAATAAAACTATATTATTATATTATTTTAAACAGATCGTAAGCAGGCCCTTCAAATTGAACTTGAAAGGTTGAAAGAAAGAGAAGCTACTACAATGAAAGAAAACATTAAAATTAATAGTAGATGCTTAGAACTGGAGAAAGTGAGTTTTATTATTTTAAATTATATTTAATAATTAATAAATTTTCAATAGTAATAACAAGTATTAAAAAAAAAGCTTGTATATACTCTTACATTTTATGTTGTAATTTATGCAATATTTAAAAGAATTTATCTTCTTTTATATCTTTTCCATATGAAAAAATATTTTGCAAGAATTTATTATTACAGATTAATTTTGCATTGATCAGATGATAAACACTAATATCAGGTTAGATGAAAATTTGCATGAAGCAGAAAATGGTTAGCACAAAATGATTGAAATCAGCAAATTTTTTGTGATAATTAAAATTTTATGTTAAAAGAAGAATTAAAGAAAAAAATGTAAACATTTTCAAAATTGGTTCCATGAAACTACAGTAGTATACCACAAAAAATCACTCTTTTTAAGATTTTTTTTTCTTCTAAAATGTATTTCAAAATATATAACACATTTAAAATTCATTTTAATTAGTTTTTTTTCCCAAATTCTCCAATTAGTTTTTTTGATCAATACATGAACACAACTGTCTTTGTATAAGTTTCTCTTTCAGAAATGTATTGATATGAAAATAAATTAATTAATTTCATTGATGTTTATAACTGATTTTCCTAATTATTGTAATGATTCTGTTATATGAAGGCCAGTGAATATAATTTTAATCAGATAAAATCATATAATTTTTTTATCAACTCATCTAATAGATCACATGATTTGCTTTTATCAGTATTTAGATACTGTATTACAAATAAAAAAGATGTTTTAAAGATAAAATGTTTTGAAATATGACACAATCTTTATTAAAACATTATTTTTTATGTAGTTTTATGTTAGTTAAAAATGTTGATAATTTTGTTTTACTCATTTTCCAATAATTTATGTTCTACAAACTGTTTTAATTTAATCTATATGTTCAAACATTTCACTGTTTGAATAAGTATCTAAGAAGCAAATCACATTAAACAGATATCAGCCACAATAATTTCATATTTTATATTATTATTTTTATTTATTTTTATTGTGGCTAGAGTTTGTAATATCAAAATTTTTAAAATTTCACTTTTCAAATAGTTAGTTTTATAAATGATGTGAAGAATATTCACCTTTAAGATATGTGACATATATTGCTTTATATGTCTTTCTTTCCATCTTTTAAGATATTATTTATTGAAAAAAAGAGAATCCCAAAAGATTTGTAGCTGTTATCAATCATTATTGTAGTTTTAGTTAGAAATGTGAAGGCAGGTTAGTATATCAAGGGATAATTATAATTACTGTTATTATCCCATCTTTTTGAAATGGGACAAAGACTAGTTTCATTTCAGCTTGAAGGAGAGGTGTAGTACTATATATATCACTGTTCATAATTGTCAGGAACAGAGAATTCCAGGAAAAGCAAGCAATCTGTATGAATTTTGTTCACTGGAAATTGTGTGAATTTCTCTTTAGATTAAAAAATTAAAAAATGATGTTGGTTTCTTTGCATCATGATTTGAGATATCATAAATTTAGGGAAAGCAAAACATTAGCAATACTATGATGTTTACTGTATTTAAATTCAAGACATCAATTCATTTGCAGTTAATAGCAGTTTGATGTAGTACTTATATTACAAAACACCATTTGTGTTATGAAAGGCACATTATCAGCTATTGGCTAATATATGTTGAAATCTTTCAGTGGAAACATATTAAAAGAACTATTTTCTTTTTGGTAATATTCATATCCTAGTAGTAGTCTATCCATCCAAAAAATACTTGTGAATATATTCTACTTAGTCTGTATTCAGAGATAATAAGCAATAAGATAATTGATTAAGAATAAAATATTTTTGTCGTTAATCTATTGTTTATCAGCTATATCTTTTACAACAAACATGGCTAAACTATGGTACACAAGCTGGATACTGCTGCAAGACTGTTTTCATCAGGCACATGTGACTTCATTTTTTTTTACAGTTTCAGCTGTATTTACAATGATTTATTATATTCATCTGCAAATTGTAATACAAATAAATCTGAACTCTTATATGCTAATTGTTAAAAGTTTTTAAAGTGATAGCATTAAATATGAATATTACATTAGCTTGATGTAATTGTTGCTGCTTCATGCATTTCTTTTTGACAAAATTATAACCATAAAAAATTACTTAAAACATCATTTTAGTTAACAAATATTTTCAGATTGTTGCTCATTTATAGGCTATATTCAATTTAAAATTCTGTTGCTTTATGGACTTGCATAAAATTATAAATGAATAATAAATATTTATAAGTGAAAAATAAATATGATTTTCAAATCAATCTCTTGCACTTATTAGCTGAGATGAGGTTTTTATTTAACTGAGTAAAAAGACTGCATATGAATAACAGATATATGAAAAAAATTTTTATTGTTATGTAATTAAAATGTTTAATTGCCTAATTAATTAATATTAGTATTGTCTTATATAAAAATGAATATATGTAAAAAAAAACATTAAAATTTCTATACTATTCTAGATCTATTATTATTCTAATTGTACTACTGTTACTATTCTTCTATAACTATTTTTATGAAATAGTTAATCAGAATGCAAATATATCCAGATAATTATTTATTAAATAAAATGAAAAATTAAATTTTAATTAGCTGATTTCATAAACAAAGAGCAGTCTAATTGGTTTTCAGTATCTGTGGGTTAATTATTATTTTTTGTTTTCCATGTAAAAAATTTTATTAATAAAATAATTTAAACTCTCAATGTGTTAATAAAATTCAGAAATTTTCAAAAGTTTTCTTTACTGCCATTTCTTATAGGAACATAAGATGATGGAAGTGGAATTAAAAAATTTTAAAAATAAATATGAACAAGAAGTAGCTGCTCATCAAGAAGATATAGCTGCACTCACTGCTGATAAAAAGAAATTATTGTCTACAACTGAAGAAGCAAATATGGAAGCAATACAAAGTAAGATTTATATATATTAATATTAAAATATAATAAGTCATCCAATATAACTTCATTCTAAATTTTAGAGTAAAAACAATTCTATTTTAATATGATTATTAAAATACAATTGTTATTGTATAACAGTTACATTGTCATACAATACCAATTACATAATAATTGGTTATTATGTTATTGGTGTTCTTATTCTGTTTAATTCTGTAAAAATACTATAATTATGTGTTCTTATTCTCTTTTCTTTTATTGCCACTGAAGAAAACTAAATAGAACAAAAATGTTGCTATAATTTTTACTGAATTCTTTAAATTTTAATCTGCTTAAAGACTTAAATTGTGATATATTTAGAAAGAGTTTTTTCAAGTAAGAAAATGGGTGATCTAAATTTTTCTAGAATATATCTTGCTTTAATAAAGATTTTATGTTGTTTAATGTATGGAAAGAGACATAGAAAAGGAGATGCCTTTATTATAGAATTGTGGAAATTCTTTATACTTGGCAAGTTTTCAGACTTTTTTTAGATTGCTAGTAGGATTCTTCTCTAAAACAGGTAGTATAATATATTATTATATATTCCTTGTACTACTTAGACTACTAACTTCCATTTAAATAATAAAACTACATTTTACTCTAGCTTTTAATGTAAATATATTGTATTTTAAAAAAATTAATGGTTCTTATGGAATGATTCTAAAATTTCCTCAGATTTTTCTCTCAAAGATCAGGATGCATTTTATAATTCAAATACAGTGATACCTCTGTTCACGAACACAGTCCGTTCCTTGACCCTGTTCGTGATCCATAAAGTTCAATCCGAATCAATTTTTCCTATTGCAATTAATGTAAATCTAAATAATACGTTTTGAATAATTTTTCCCAATTGCAATTAATGTAAATCCCCTAATACGTTTTTGTTCAATTTTTCCCATTGCAATTAATGTAAATCCAAATAATACGTTTTTTCCCAATTTTTCCCATTGCAATTAATGTAAATCCAAATAATACGTTTTTTTGTCCTAGAAATTTTTCCCATTGCAATTAATGTAAATCCAAATAATACGTTTTTTTTATCCTACAAAAATTTTTCCCATTGCAATTAATGTAAATCCAAATAATACGTTTTTTGTCCATTTCCCATTGCAATTAATGTAAATCCAAATAATACATTTTTTGTCCTCCCATTGCAATTAATGTAAATCCAAATAATGCGTTTTTTGTCCTATTGCAATTAATGTAAATCCAAATAATACGTTTTTTTATCCTAGAAAAATAATTTTATGCAATTAATGTAAATCCAAATAATACGTTTTTTGTCCTAGGAAAAAATTAATGTAAATCCAAATAATACGTTTTTTATCCTAGAAAAAATTTTTTTGATCCGAAAAGTTCGTAATCCGAATCAATTTTTCCCATTGCAATTAAACTCTTCCGATCTATCCGAATCAATTTTTCCTATTGCAATTAATGTAAATCTAAATAATACGTTTTCCGAATCAATTTTTCCCATTGCAATTAATGTAAATCCAAATAATAAGTTTTTTCCATCCGAGTCAATTTTTCCCATTGCAATTAATGTAAATCCAAATAATACGTTTTTTCCCTAGAAAAAATTTTTAACATGTTATGGCTTTATGTGTGGAAATTATCCTAGAAAAAAATTTTAACATGTTATGGCTTTATGTGTGGAAATAATTCAAAAAGGAAATAAATATAACAGTAATATTAGAAGAAAGCATGTTTAATGAAAGGAAATAAATATAACAATAATATTAGAAGAAAGCATGTTTAACATCTCCTAGGAAAATTTTAACATGTTATGGCTTTATGTGTGGAAATAATACAGAGACGTTTTTTTATCCTAGAAAAAAAATTTAACATGTTATGGCTTTATGTGTAAATAAATATAACAGTAATATTAGAAGAAAGCATGTTTAACACCACCACCAAATAAATATAACAGTAATATTAGAAGAAAGCATGTTTAACACCACTTTTAACAGTAATATTAGAAGAAAGCATGTTTAATACCACCTTCACTAACACACAACAGTAATATTAGAAGAAAGCATGTTTAACATCACCTTCACTAACACTCCAGTAATATTAGAAAAAAGCATGTTTAACACCACCTTCACTAACACTTAACCTTTTTTGGGAGCCATAATAAGGGATAAATTTAATTAAGTAAAGAAAAGATTTTTTGGGAGCCATAATAACGGATAAATTTAATTAAATAAAGAAAAAACTTTTTGGGAGCCATAATGTTTAACACCACCTTCACTAACACTTTTAACTTTTTTGGGAGCCTTAAAGGATAAATTTAATTAAATAAAGAAAAAAACTAAAATATCAACACTTACTGGAGCTCCACTGTACCCATATGAGCTGGGCGAACTGGTTGCTGCTGGGGCAAGGCTGTTTTGTATTTAACTTTTAAATCATGCTTTGATTTTTTATAACCTAGGTTTCATCCACCAAAACTTTAAATATATAGATTTAGATTGCAAATTTCATTGCTTTCATAAAGAAAATGTTCAATTTTTTTCAAATTTAAAAAAAAATCCAGCTTTTCTTTTTGTAAAGTACAGGTAGGTCTCGCTTAGTGTAAATAATGGGTTCCACGAATTTCTCGCACTATTCGAAGTATTAACTAT